>JBBPOS010000513.1:0-20405 GCA_038091575.1 Leccinum subgranulosum
CTTACTCTCGCAACTACCTTCAACCTTGTTCGTTACCTTCAGACTATACAGTGAGTATCTCCCACTGTTCTCTTAGTTCCCCCTAGAAGGGTACTGCGCACACAATCGAGACTTGCTATCTCGATATGCCATTGGGATGGGTGGAGTGGGATAGTACGGTACGCTTTGGAGACATCACGAACTGCTGCCTGTGAACCGGGTGGTAGGGAGGATAGTATTAGGGAAACTATTTCAAAAGTACTGTAGGGGGTGGGGTAATTATCTGGGTGGGTGAGTGAATTAACGGAGGGGACTGGGGAGTTGGAGTGAGGGAAAGAAAGGTTCTGTATAAGCCGGAACTTCCCTGGTTTCCCTGGTTTGGGCACGAGGGACATGGGAGCTGTTTGGAAGTGCCCTAGGGCATCCTCAATTTCAGCTCGGGTGTAGGGGCCAAGGTACCTAGCTTTGGTGAATTCTTTATGCACAATTTCATCGAAGATGGCCTGGTTGGCTTCTATGGACACATTGTTCGGTGGAGAGAAGGTGAGGGCGAGGGGGGGCAGGGCGGCGGAGAAGCCGTTTGAAAGTCCGTGGAGTATGTTGGGGTATCTATGTACAAGGTTGGCCTCTGTGAGGTGGTGCCTCCACCCGTTGGGCTTATATGGTGAGTGCGCTCGCAAAAGCCTGCGCGAGATCGCAAGCTTGAGCGCCGTGGGTCGAGAAACCACATCCAGAGCAAAGGTGCTTGGCTGCACGGTGGACGAGGGAGCATCCATTAGGGCGCTGCCAGTCGGTGCACAGGACTTCGCCTTTTGGGTCCACGAGGCGGCCCTCGCTCGTGCGCGTGACATAGCATTTGTTCCCGTTCCAGAGGGTAGGGCTGTTGCACTCGAGAATGCGATGGGGGTTGCGCCTGAGGCATTTGGGACAAACAGATTTCATGGCCCGCTCGCCGGTCGCCTTGGAGCGTTGTTGTTGGGTGGGGGGGTTAGCGGCCGTCTGGTAGGAGGGGGATGGGTGAAATCTCTGCTGGGGGGAAGGGGAGCGAGAGGAACAACAGCGCTCGGCGGGGTTGACGTGGCTAGAGAAAGCGCGTCTGCCCAGGCGGCGGGAACGAGTGGGAGAGGACGAACGCGGGTCGATCAAGGCTTCCACCTGAGGGGGGGGGAGTGCCCGGTGGGCATTTTGAGAGCACAGTGATTGGTTCACATGCACGCGGGTGGGGCGGTGGGGCATGACGCGACACAGTGTGTGGTCAGTTTAGGAGCCGGGGCGCCAGGAGGGGGGGGAGAGATGGGGGGGAGAGGTATGCGTAGGGGCATGAGGGGGGGTTGAGGGTTTTTTAGGGTGGATCGAGTCAGCAATGTGCTTAAAGAACGGGGGAGAAAGAGACTAACCTTGCTGATGACCTTTGCTTGAATGCTTGAGTTAACCTTGAAGGCAAGGGCGTTCATGAGGTTCTCGTTGAGGATAGAAATGTTGAAAGCTTTTCCGGCATTGTTCTTCAGGTCGTCGTGCCATTGGCAGCGGATGCGGGCCGCGTAGTGGAGTGCGACGAGGTCTCCGTTGGGGTTGGAGCGGGTGGAGTGATTCTCGAGGTTCCAGAAGAATTCCGCAAGGGCATCCACGTGCTTGTCAGGCCAGGCGACTTGTTTGATGTGGTGAAGGAACGAGTTCTTTGCTTGCAAGAATTCACTGAATGAGAGTTCGTGGTCCGGGCGGACATTCTTCGAGGCCTTGACCGAGGCGACGGGTCTGAGGGTCAGGATGTCGTTGGATGCGGAGAGTCCGAGGGCGTCATCGGCCTGCAAGCGGTGGTTGCGAGCGGCTTCAGAACAGCCGTCCGGGGAGAAATACCACATCTCTACGAATTCAAAGGAAGTGATCTTCTGAATGGCATATTGCGATGGCCGGGGAACGATGACACTGGGGGGCAGGAGATCAAGGTCGAAGTCATTGATCTTCGGCTTCTTCTTTTCCGCTTCCTTGCGTTCTTTCTCAGCTTCCACTTGCTCTAGGCGGATGCGTTCAGCTTCCGCTTCTCTCTCCTCTCGGCGTGTGCGCTCGTCCGCACGCCGCTGCTCTGCAAGTTGTTGGTCCCAAACCACGACTCGACAGGCTCATTCCAGTTCCCAGATCTCGTCGAGACGGGTAACTGCTTGCTCAGCGGTCAGCGCATATCTGGCCATAATGGCCGAGCGGAGGGGCTCGTTAGGTACAGAGCTGTGGTCTGGACAGGCTTCGAGAGCGGGGTTAGACATGGCTACTAGGTAGATGGAAAAGAGGACAAAAACAAAAGACTGGAGGACAAAGGGGAGTACGAATGAATGAGGGTAAGGAGTAGGACGTGGTGTAAAAAGTGCGACGAGACGCGAGGCTGAAAGGGAGTTCGGGCGAGCGACGTGGCGGCAAGGGAAAGAGAGAGAAGCCGCTGCTTACGTCGCTTGCCCGGAGTCTTAGCACTCTGGCCTCGTGCCTTGCTTACTCAGCCCGAGTGCAGCACGCACAACATTGAGCTCAAATCTCTACTTAGGTATCTTTCAGAAGCACTCTGACCGTCTTGAACAGATATTGATATGTCCTCTCCAGCGTACCAGCGCACCTGTCATGTACAGCTCGGTTCGTTGGTACCCACTCTCGCAAGTCACAGACAAATAGCAGAAAATACCTCTCGCCAGAGTCGCCACCAATCAACATGTGTGCCTCCCGGGGGAAAAACATGTGTAGAGAATGCAGGAATGGGTACTTTCCTTCGTTGTCGGAAATTTCCTATGAACATTGAACACGAGGTTGCGATGCTTGAGACGGATCACAAGTCGGTACGGCACATTTCCTATATATTTTTTCCTGATCTCGACACCCTTGCTGATGTTTCAAATGTCAGGCAAAATAAGCCCGACACCAGGTAGGTTTTACAATGCTACACGTGGAGCCTCGATTTCGACAGCCAGAAACTCACAAACTAACCCATTCAATGAACAATTCAATCCATCCACGTAGGTTATATTGGTTCCGTTTACTCGCCCCATCTGACTGGCCCGTTTACTATGGTTTTGTAGCTCCTTAAACCCTCTGTTCCGTTTGACATCCCAAGATAGCCCTTCGGGGTGTCGTTGGCACACATGTGGTCATTGTGGTCAATCCTGATTTTTGGACCATCCCTCACGATGAAAAGAGGCTGCATGGTGAATCCGTGACCTCGTGCGACCAGTGTGTTATCCAGGTACCTACTTTCATACGCTACTGATGCCGTCGATCTACATAGATCCCGAATACCACAGTGAGTACAATTTATGTTAATGTTAGAATTGAACTGATAGTTATATCTATATCATCATGGAATTACCACCAGGTCGCCTGCATGAGGCAGAACATGCGCCAAATATATTCCATTGCAGATAGTACGTTTATGACGTGACGACAGAAATGTAAGCCTCGTGCGAGATGCGCCGGAATTTCTGCACGCGAACCAACGCCATGCTCGTCTCGCTCAACCGATATCTGAACACGCTCGAAATGCAACGCTGGCCGTGACTCGAGTCGTTCGACTCAAACGACTCCTTCGTATTGCACAAAAAGAGCCCATTTGTGGTGCCGTTCAAATCATTGTTGAAGCAAAAGGAGGTTTATGACCGGTGACTTCGATCTCCCACGTTTCAGTTATGGGGTTGGCGCGTCAGGACTCAGGAAGTGATCGGAGCTGTAGTCCGCTAGACGACGACGGATGATTCTCCTGATTACGATGTACATTTGACTATTCTCCAAAACTGAAATAAGGACGCAAGCTTCATATATGGCAGGCCTTGTTTGTGTCTACCTGAACTTAGACTGTGCTAGCTACACTCGAATATCGATAATCCCATCATGAGATGGTCGCGACTCCGAGAATTGCACACGCCAACATTCGCGCTTAGAGAGCATACAACAAGTCGTTCCGAGTCGACGCGACCAGAATCGCTTGATCCGGGTTTCATTTTGATTTTGGGATTTGTTTCAAGGTGCCTTAGGCTAATCAGTCAATCATTGAATTTGTTCAATTGACGTGAACTTGCGCGTTGCACCCGGTTTTCTTTCAGGTCGCCGGGTTCCTTGCCAACTTACAGGCGCCAGTCTCAGCCATCCCATCGATTCCATCAAGAACATTCGCTGTAAGCATTCATCTGTATTCTAAGAGACAGGTGGTTGACCTTCCTGTGGTCCAAAGCTCCAATAGCCTTATCATTCTCCGCTGGAGAGTCGAGTCATTGAAATTCTGTTCACAAACTTGAACACTACCGTACTGGTGATCTGATTTTCCGTACGTGCAGAAATCTGTTGCATCCTGTGGTTTGCCGCTCAACGGTCTTGTTCATAGGCATCAACGACCATGGATTCGGCCCAGGAAACTCTCATCGCCATTGCGTCGGCCTCTCAACTAGTCATCGACGCCTTGGTTGCGTACTCGCGCGACAGGAACGACAATATACCCCGCAAACAATTGGGAGGAGACCTGCAGAGGATTGTTGTTGCGACCAAAACCTTACTCACGCAAACACTCCAGCATTCACCTTCCGCTGGCTCTGCCGTCGACGATCGGCTGGAGAACTGGCTATCTAGCAAAGAGCCCCAAACATGCTTAGACACGTTGCAAGAAATGGAAGCATTGGTCCAGTCAAACTCGAGTGGCGTCGCGTCGACCATGCGCAATCTTTTACGCTCCGAAGACAAGTTCAAGCAGGTCATTCGAATCTTTCAGCAACGCAGGGTTTATTTCTATTTCTTGCTCAACACGGACATCTGGTGAGAGTTTTGGAATGCCGCAGGGACTCATCTGAGGGTGATTCTGACTTCATTGGTTTTAATTCGCAGGAACCACGAAACTGCTACCATGGACCACCAAGGGCATTCGGCCAATAACCTAAGTACCAAACAAGGTTTCGTTAATCGGAACACAAATGCGGTCGAACGATCCTGGAAAAAGAAGATCTGGTCGGAAATGGATCGTATGTCCACCATTATATCTCAAGTTGATGCTGCGTTCTTGATAAAGTCATCGTGAGCAGAGACAAAGCTGAATGAAATATTGGAGTGGCTTGACGCATGGGACTGCACAGCAAAGCAGGAGGACATGCTTGAATTGCGACAACCGGACACTTGCACGTGGCTGCCCGACACCAACGAATATCAAACATGGAGATGTGGCAACGATACGTTCTTGTGGTTACATGGAAAACGTGCGAGCTTCACAATACATACTACGCCTTTTCTTGCTGTTAACATTAGCATGGCTTTAGCCGGGTCTGGGAAATCAGTGTTAGCGTGCGTTTTCATCCTATTTATTCAGGGCCATGTATTCATTCTTAGGACAGTGCCTCTGTGATTGATAGCATTCAAAATACGATGGGCGAAGGCGAGCTGCTTGCGATTTTCTATTGCGATTTCCGGAGTGGACGCTCTACTGTTGCTGCAGAGGTGATGCGTTCACTCCTTTCTCAGCTATTGCAAGGGCTTAGCGATCTTGGACTGGAGCCTGGAAACGTTCTTGAAGTTCTGGCCAAAGAGAAGAGACAGCAACGTTCGATTCTCTGTAGCGCCAAGCGGCTTGCCTCTCTAGTGTGGCGCTGTGCGGAACAATTCCCACAGCCACCCCGTGTTATTGTGGATGCACTCGACGAGTGCGAAGACATCGAGAACCTTTTAGACTCTTTATTAGTTTTGAATGAAAATGGGGTGCGACTGTTCGTGATCAGCCGACCTCTTCAGGTGATCAAGGACAAGTTTTCTCGCCTACCGTGGCTTTCATTGGAACATATGTCGAAAGAAGTGTCTGCCGACATCAGACTGCATGTCAAGAGGGAGGTTTATTCCCATCGACGGTTCAGGATTGCTGGAGATAAGCTGAAGGAGGAGATTATCAACACCTTGTGCAGAAAAGCAGATGGAATGTGAGCACTTCTAATAATTATTTCGCATATCATGTGACACATTTTCTGTGCCCAGGTTCCGTTGGATTGAATGTCAACTAAAGACTCTCAAACGATGTTTCACCACCGTAGACATTCGAAAGGTCCTCGATGGCCTGCCAATCGGTCTAGGGGCGACATACGAACAAATTCTCGTCGCAATCAGAAAAGAAGAGCGGGGGGTTGCAATTTCACAGCGTGTTCTTATATGGCTTGTCACCGCACTTAGACCGTTACGACTATGTCAGATCATCGAGACACTTTCTATTGATGTCAACCGGCGAACATTGAACCCCGACGCTGCGCCGATCCATGGATGGGCATTGCTAGACTCATTAGGGAGTCTTGTGATACACTACGAAGAAACAGATATCGTTAGATTATCTCACTTCAGTGTCAAGGTACGGGACTCTGTCATGTCTGCTATTTCTCCTACTGAACAACTTCTACACAGGAGTACCTTGTGGGAAGTTTTGCGCAGGAAAATCACATAGACCATATCGACGAGCGAGACGCTCATGCGCAAGTAGCGCGGCAGTGCATGAGTTACATTTCAGCCTACCTCAAGTTGGGTCGAGAGGTATCCTTTCATGGTGAGAAGTCATTCCATCTTGATTTATTGGTATTAAATGCGTCTTCAGAGCACCCACTGCTCGACTACGTGTTGTGGCATGGTTTCGGCCACCTTGCCTATGTTGAGCCTACCAAGTCGATTTTAGATGCTGTCGTGGCGCTTCACTCAGACATCCACCAACACTCTTCGGAGTGGTGGCAGCTGCAAGATGGTTTCAATGCCGAGCATTTCCGTCTTCCCGAGTTTCCAAGTCCTGAAGATGACTTTGTCCTCTATATACTGATTCGCTTTGCTCCCGAGCCACTCCTGCATCTATTCCTTTCCGATGCGCCTCTTACCCAAAAGGATGGGGTTAATCCACTCGTTTATGCTGTCCCCGGAAAGACTGAACATGCTCGTACATTGCTATCGCATGGTGCAAAACTCCATATCTCAGCAAGATTTAGCGAAGCACACTACGCAGCCTATGGTTTACCAATCGAGGCTGCCGCCAGAGCTGATGACCGTCCATTGGTTGATTTGTTCTTAGAAGAAGGGAGTCCTGTGCACCATCAATTCTTCTCAGCCGTGTTACTTGAAGAGATGTGGCTCCGTGCTCATACCCTCACGAGGTTGCTACAAACTGATGAATTCATGGAGTGGGCAATACTCGTCTCAAACGAGAAGCTGCTTACACTGCTTGTAGAACACATGAACAGGCAGGATTGGACAGAATCTGGTGGTAACGTGGTCAAGATTGTTCGTAGACTCAAGCAGATCGGATGTGACCTTACTGGCCATCCATCATTTACCGAAGCACTCCTCGACAGCGCTTTGAGGGCAGGCGATATCTCTGGCGTTCAACATTTGCTCTCAGATTTGAACATGCAAATTCCTCCCGACATCTTACTTGATGGAAGTCTGTCACAGCGTCCAGATGCAGAAATGATGCGTTTCCTCATTCGTAACGGTGCCAACATCCAGTCTGTCTCAGCAGACGAATCTACCGCACTCCATTTTGCAGTGCAAGTCAATATTTGCCTGGATACAACCAAAGCCCTGTGCGAAGCAGGCTGTAATCCATCTGTATGCAACTTACAGGGTGTAACTCCTATGCACATTGCTGCCAGCCAGATGAATATCCCTGTTGTCAAGCATTTGCTTTCCATCGGTGCATTCCTACCCACCGACATCTTGTTTTCAGCAGAAGTGGTAGAACTGGACTTCTCTTCGGACCCAATGAGCTCATACTCGTCTTCAATGATCCCTTTTCTTCTCGAGAAGGGTGCCGATGCTAGAGTCATTGCTGCTAACGGGGACAATGCGCTTCACTCAGCCCTGCGTTACCTTTCACCAGATGACTCGTTTGGCTGTTTAGAATCTACCAGGATGCTTGTTGCAGCTGGATGTGATCCGAACGTTACAAATGCATCCGGTCAAACGTCTCTCGATGTTGCGGTGGCCAGCTCAGGCTGGGGATACATGTCTGTTGTCAAGCATCTGCTTTCACTGAATGTACCACTGTCGCCGGACATCTTCCTCACTGCATGTAGCAGATCATATGAACATCCAACCCACTTCCTAACCATGATTAGAGTCCTCCTTAACCACGGCGCAGACCCAAAGGTGACCATGCCCAACGGAGAGAGCGCTCTGCCCCTTGCACTGGCAGCGAACAGTTCTCAATGGAACGAAAATAGCCTTCAAGCGACAGTCAAGGCTCTCGTGGCTGTTGGGTGTGATCCCTCTGCACGTGATACCAAAGGACAAACAGTATTCCATACCGCCGCAGACCGAGGATACATTAAAATTATGGAATACTTGCTCTCGCGGGGTACACCTCTACCACCTGACATATTACTCCATATGTCTTACGGAGGGACCACGACACAAGCCATTCAGTTTCTGATCGACAATGGGGCAGATGCACGTGCCGTTAGCGCAACTGGGGATACTCCACTCCACCGTGCCATATTTTTAGGTCTCAAATCCTCTTCTTTGGAGTTCGCGAAACTCTTGATTGCTGCTGGGAGCGACCCATGCGCGGTCAACGACGCTCACGAATCACCCATGCATAAGGCAGCAGCTCGAGGGTACATCTTCGTCATTGACTACTTGCTCTCGCTCGGTGCACCACTCCCTTGGGATATTCTGTTCGCTCCCTTCTTAGAAGATTCAACCCTTATGATCAAATCCGAAGTGGTTCGCTTTCTCATCTACAAAAGGGTAGACACAACCGTCGTTACAGCCAAAGGTGATACAATACTACATCTAGCAGTGGCGGGCCAGTCACTTGAAAGCGATCGCTTAGAAACCACAAAGATTTTGGTTGAAGCTGGATGTAGTATTCATGCCTGTAATTCGGCCGGAGAGACACCCCTTCATGCCGCGGCGAGAAGTGGATACATCGATATCATAAAGTATCTCTTGTCCCAAGGTGCAACACTCCCTCATGATGTCCTCCTTTCCGCGGCAAGAGGCGGACACATCAAGGTCATGGAGTATCTCTTATCACGAGGTGCATTAGTACCTCCCGAAGCCTTTCTTGCCGCTGCGGACTCGGCTCAGTGGGAGAAATCGCGAACGGTTCAGTTTCTTGCCACTCTGCTAGAGTGTGCAAATCTATATATTCAAGTTGTCGCACCCAATGGAGACACTGTCCTACATCGTGCTTTAGCATCTGGAAGTGAAAAGGAATGCTTGAAGATGACCAAACTCCTGGTTCGTTTGGGATGTGATCCATCGTTGCGTAATTTAGCTGGAGAAACGCCTCTCCACATTTCTGCAAGACGACACCACATTTCGGTGTTGAAATACCTGCTCTCGCAAGGGGTTCCACTTCCGTCAAATCTACTGCTTTTTGCCGCGTCTGGAGACTGGTTCTATACACTGACTCCTATTGCGATGATGCGGTTCCTGATCCGCGAAGGCACTGATCCATATGTTGTTGATGACAAAGGGGATACACCACTCCACATCTTATTGCGACACGACATTGGGGACCAGATGGCGGGATGGAGGGCTATCCAGATGCTGCTCGACGCTGGTGCCAACCCTTATGCACGCAATCTGAACGGACAGACACCCATTAACCTTGCTGAGCAGGTGGGACCCTTCTTTATGAAGAACTTCATGCGATTGGTCAAGGAGGCGAATGAGTCAAACGCACACAGGCACCCTTAGATATGGACAATTCTGAATCTACCATGTCCCTTAGTACCGCGCATGTAGGATTAGATCACTCGGAAATCCGTACCGGATGATTCCACCAGTTTGTCTACTTGTCTACTGTACATTCCAAAATGCACTGTTGTATCTCGTCCTGCGCAAGCGCTGGGCTAGAATATTGTTTTGGTCACTATCGGGTCTAGTGTGCGTGGAGTTAAAAGTTCGAGCCCGATTGATAGAAGCCGGGTAACTGTGAGTGGGGAATACCCTTCAAAGAGAGAATGGAAATGGGAAACGGGAACGTTTGATCGGGCCTCTGAGAACGCTAGACTGGCAGTCAGCAGTACCTGACCCCAGCGGACTCGCAAAATGATGATACGTACCTGAGCCATGGAGGTTAAGGGGCAAGGGGCAGGAACGGGGGAATTGTGTCTCTCGGTGAAGGAAAGCGCTGTACGGCACCTTACGAGTGATCCAATTATCAGCTTATACATACATACGTGACGCCAGTGACTAGTGTTGTCTCCATCGAGTCCCAGCTCGTTGAAGAGTCCTAGTGAACGGCGCAGCTGGACGGTGATCCCAACCGGCCCACATCGTCGACTCCAGTAATACGACATATCGACGAGAGGAGAGATGTTCACGCAATCCCGTAAGCCTCCCTCTCCTTCATCGTCCACTCGAACACGGGAAATGGGTGTGCCTCGGTGTTGAACACCCATTTGTCTAGAGGCAGCGGATCCTCGTCCAGAAACGATATAGGTATTTGAGCGTCTCGGCTAAAAAGTAACTGAACGTGTCGAGGGAGTGAGGAATCCATCCCGAAATGCGAGGTACGCGCGTACGACTAACCTCGGCATCCCGTCTGTGGACGTTCTTGATGATGGGAGTCTTTGTATAGCGTTCGATGGCTTGGAAAACTTGCCAACCACGGTGATGGAATTTGATTTCGCCGGTCGTTCGCCATAGGATGTACATCGATTTGATCCTCTGCCCAACCAAACGAGAATAGGTACTGAGCGCAACGAAAAATAGATACACGAGTGATGTGACGCACCTCGGGCCGCAATAGATACCCCGCTTTCGTGACAATGTAGTATCTCCCATAAGAACTTGGAGGTCGCCGCTTGGCTAACGCTGTGTGCAGGGGACTTGATATCACCGACACCTGGCAGCTGATGCTTCTGTTCCCATCCCTTTCCCCACAGGCTGCCAACTGCACTCCACCAACCATTACTTCTATCGTGTGCCTTCCACGCACTCAATTAATCTACCCACCGTATCTCGCCCAGCTCCTGGTCAACGTCCATACATACATCCTCTGGCCCCAGACCCGTCGGTTGATCTGCGTACATTATATAACATGTCTCTGCAATCCCTTTCGCTCGCCAAATTAAACTCGGAGAGATTCATGTATGCGCGACGGTCTGCGGGTAATAGATCGTCGGAAAGCGCGGAAACGTTTATCCCAAGTGTGTCGAAATTGTTAAGGGGAAGGAGATGAACGCCGAGCGCAAGCAGGCCAGGAAGGAAACAGGAGAGATGTTCGAAAGTATGCGAGGCAGAGAACAATCTTCTGCCCCCGTTCGCATCAGTCACTTAGAGGAGATGACGTTTTGAGCTGAGGAACAGCAAATTGTTGATCACATATAATGTAATGCGGAGGTCTGTGTAAACCATCAGCATCGGTGAATCATCCCCAACTACGATCGACGGACGGACACATTCCGAAATTACGCTTATCTGTTCGTGCGGTCATCAGAAATTGTTTCAGGGCATATTCGTCTGCGCTGTCCGCGAGAGCGCCGACAGTGAGCAACTCTGTCCATAAGTTACAAATCCATTGTTCGTGAGGGGACGAGGTACGAGGTACTCACTGTCGTATGGAACGCATGTTTTGATATTCCAATGTGTAGGATACATTCCACCGAATTCACCTAAGTTTGCGGTATAACGGAGATCAGTGATCAAGGTCGCCTGTAAGAATGCATAAGTCACGGTTACACACGGACACAACAATGGAAACCGACATGGTCAACATGTTCCCTTTTTCCTGTGATCTTGGCCAGGTACGCGTATTCCATTTGAAAGGAGGCTATTTCCGCCAACGGGCCCTGTTCATTCGCAGTATTTTTTCCGCTGATATATCACAATGTAAGAATTAATCCCGAAAGGAAGATTTGAACGAGGCTGACGTATAGGTATCGATAGCACAAGCTGGGAACACACACTCCGTATCGAACGCAGCAGCTAATGTGGTTCCGACCTCGTCCGCCTTGCGTCGTAAGATATCGTGGCCGGTCAACGCATATACGCTCAATAGACCACCGAGATGCCGGATGACGGTTTCGAAGAAGGGACAAACTGGTTCTGAGAGGAACCTGAGGTGAACGGAACTCCAGGGTACAAGGAACGGACTCACCGACGACAAGGAAAATAGTCGGTATTGTTGATCATCGTCAACGCCCGTGTGTACTGGTCATCTGATGCCATGAGCAGCATGGTGTCGAGAGAATCCACGATGGTGACGCCCCACCCATTGAAGCTAGGCGAACACGGCGTGACGACAGCGTCGTACAAGCGACCCAAAGACGAGTCCTTGTGTCCGTATGGTGGGATCACTTACTTGTTGACGGTCATGGTGGACACGGGCATGAGCTCGTCGTACGGGAAGGAATATTACTCATAGCCATGATAGGCATGCTGGAAGGCTTTCTTTACCTGTGCTGCGAGACAGGATCGATGGCCGTGCAAACACGAAAAGCCAGGAAACTGCCATACGCCGCCACATCGGATAAGGGGCCACTGTCGTCCAAACCAGTTAAGAAAGATTAAGACAGGCAAGCAGGCTTGAAACGGACGCGCTCCATGACATGGACATACCAAATGGCGGACGCACTGGTTGTGACATACGCGCTCAGTCACAGCTAAATCTTTGTCACGCGCAGAGCTTTCGACACGATGCCACGCGCAGGACCAAGCCGAACTCAGCGCTCTCAACGACACTCCCAGCCGTCCCAGCCCCAACGTCGTAGCAGACGCGGCGATACGGATGACGAGGAAGACAGCGAGGATGCACGCCGTGAAATGGATCCAGACGACGATATGGACGCAGACATTCTACCAGGTAGGTGTGCCGACGATGGCGAGGCCGTGAGTTTCATGTATTTTGCGGCTCTATGCTCCTTTCTTATGTGCAAACTATCCACTAGAACTTAGACAAAAAAGCGCGCGATCTAGTTCGGCTCGCACTCTTTGCCGAACACAAACGCATCCCTTTGCGTCGCGAGGACATCAACAAGAAAGGTCTACTTCTATCTTAACAGGCACTTTCATCCGCCTGAATGCGCATCTAGTACTTGGCTCGCTCAGCCGCTCATTCAACGCCGTTTTAAACAAGGCGCAAATACTCCTGCGGAAAATATTTGCAATGGAACTCGTTGAACTCCAAGCTCGCAATTATAGTGATCAGGACCCCACAGAGGACCTACAAAACGCCACAGGCGTCAAGAAAAAGGGTCTGTCTGCTTCTCTGCTCTGCTCTGCCTCTGCCTAATTGCCTCGTTATCCCTCAGCCACGGCGGCAGGCTCTAAAACATATATCCTTCGCTCGACCTTGGATGAGGCTATTATTGAAAACGCCGCCTTGACTGACGAACGTCTGCTCGAGGAAGAAATCGCCGAAGGTCCCGAAAATGACGATGACGACGATGACGTACCGCGCAATTATGGGAGCATCATTGCCTGGAGCGCTGCCGATCAACTTGCCGCGCTGGGTTTGCTTCACGTCATCCTTGCTCTCATCTTGGTCAACGGACGGTCCATTTCTGAACGTCCGTCTTTTACCTTGTCTGCTCGACTTTTGCATCGAAAGTAACTGTCATTGTTTAGTGGACCTGAGAGCCAATTTAAAACGCCTACATATCCCTCCGAGTGGGACCATCCCATCCAATGCCCAATCCACTCACCGCTCCATGCCCATCGATGTCTTTCTCCAGCAGCTTGTCCGTCAAGGTTATGTTGACCGTGTCAATCTCAACGATGCTAAAACCACCACGGGTAAGCGACGCGGAAGGGTATCTGCTACTCAAGGGGCCGGCATCTCGGACGAAAACCCGCAAGCACACGAGTGGCGATGGGGTAATCGGGCGCATTCTGAAGTTGGGGAGCAAGCAGTGGCCCAGTTCGTGGCCCAGTTCATGGTGGAGCGGACGACGATGGCGGACGTGGAAGAAGAGGATGA
This sequence comes from Leccinum subgranulosum, assembly GCA_038091575.1. NCBI lineage: Eukaryota > Fungi > Basidiomycota > Agaricomycetes > Boletales > Boletaceae > Leccinum > Leccinum subgranulosum. The sequence goes on from JBBPOS010000513.1 coordinate 13,886, forward strand.
AGACGGTGCGGGTGGAAGTGGAGGTGGTCACCGACGGGGAAAACAGAAGCAAAAGGACGGAGGAATGGAGAAGCGATTGGAGACGGTACTCAAGGCGATGGAGAGAGCTGCTGGAGGGAACTTGTCTGATATCAAGTGACCGACGGTTTACACGCTATGAGTATTATTGATCATTTCAGTGTTGCGCGATTCGTCGGACGTTCGAATTTATTGAGGCTTCGAATGTTCAGATGCTCATATGACCTTCGAGTCAGGCTAGGGTCAGATCAGACTTCGACAATGGTGACTGGTTCCGAGATAACATACAATAAACCACCCACATCACGACGACATAACTTCTCCGGACTCGAGAGAGATTTCACTGAGTTCAATCCATAACATCAAGTAAATTGAACCCCGACTCATTTTGCTTCTACTATCTGTAAGTATTAGTCGTAAGTAAGTATGTTACCTCCGGATTCAATACTGTGTTGCATCGTTCGTGATATCGTTCATTGACAACTTGAACAGTCCAGAGTTTAGGTGTGGAGGCTAGGAGGGCGGGAACGCTGCTGGCAATGACACGACTAACACGCCGTATCATAAAGTCACTCCGAAACCGTCTGGACCCGCCTGGACCGTGTCTGGACTGACAGAGTCTCTTTGGCCATGTTCGGATCAAACCAAAAACATTATACGGCCCCGGACGAATGTATCTGCCGGAAGCGGAAGTCGGAAGTTACCTCGGAAGTAGATGGGGATCGATGATCAATCGACCTCTTCCTCCCTCGCCCTCACGTTGACTACTGCTTCAACTCGACACTTCCACAGTTTCTTCGACAAGACGCTCACGCTTGTAATCCAGATATGCAGACAAACCAGACCGGCGGTTTTGAAAACATCCGAGAGAAATTTGGCCGCTTCAGGATCCTTATCATTGGGCGGGCGAACGCTGGAAAGACGACTATCCTCCGCGCAATCTGTAACACTACCGAGAGCGAAAACCCGGAGATCTATGATGGAAAAAGGAAACAAGGTGCGTGCTTGGTTCAATACATATGGATGACTAATTTACCAAACCATACGACTAGATTGATCTGACCCAGGTCGAGGGATCCAGAGGGGTGAGTATCACTGCATAGTACTGGACTCGGACACGACGCACATCTGTACAAATGCACGCTAGCGCGGAATGCACGATATAGAGAATGAATTGATCTTCCGGAGCAACAACAATTTTGTCTTCCATGACTCGCAGGGCTTCGAAGCTGGTTCCGTAGATGAATTCCAACGATTGAAGAAGTTCATTACTGATCGTGCAACCACACCATATCTCAAGAAACGGATTCACGCCATCTGGTAAGAGCTTCAACAGTGCGGAAGGTAGTCGTTGACTAGTTGTTACTTTGTATAGGTACTGTATCCCGATGGATAGATTGGATCGGGCAATCCAACGCTCTGAGGAAATGTTCTTTGATGAATGTGATACCAAAAATGGTGAGTTTATTTTGAGAAGGTTTCTTCTAGCTCACAACGTGTCCAGTGCCTGTTACTATTGTGGTGTTCACAAAGTTTGATGCATTACTGGCTGTAGCCATGAGTGGACTATTCCTTGTTGATCGAAAGCTGCCACGAGAGGAGAGGGTGGCAAAGGCAAATGGGCTTGTGGATGGGATTTTTGACAATGCTAATATATGGGGTCGTCTCTCTCAACTGAAATATGCACCAAAATGTAGAGTCCGGATTGCAGGTATTATTCTGTCTTCAGTTAAATGATTCAGCTCATGCAATTTCCATTCAAGGGATGCACAACTCAAGTGAGGGATGTAGCATACTGCTGGAAAATACAGCAGGAGCTCTGAATGAAGAAGCATTGCAAATGCTATTTGTTACTGCACAAGAAACAAACTTAGCACTGTGTATTAGATATGCAGTCAAAGAGTAAGTACTGAAATTGGAATATTCTTCAAAGGCTAATGCTATAATGTAAAACAGTATTACATTTGCTATAGACAAGCTGCATCAATCAGCACTTCCTGTACACAGCATGGACACTATAAATCCCACAAGACTAGCAAGATGGTTTGCACACTTTTGGGTGAGATGCCATTCATATACATTGGTTTATACATTAATATCAAATATATGCAAATAATTTTCATCCCACTGATGAAATTTACAGAAGGTCAGTTGTCATTTCAGAAGATGGATAATAACTGATCTAACTTATACCACTTCATTCTGCTCTCTGAATAACAGTATGTGAGTTGTGGATTGTGGAATGTGTCATAAACTCATAGGGTGGTGATGCTGATGATATCACATCAATCCATTCTCCATTCTGATCTCCAATTTCAGCGAGTGAGTTGTGCATTGTGAAATGTACCAGAGGGTGGTGATGCTGAAGATGTCATGTCCATTCATTCTCCATTCTACTTTGCAAATGACAGGATGTGAGTTGTGCATTGTGGAATGTTCCAGAGAGTGGTGATGCTGATGATGCCATGTCCATTCATTCTTCATTCTGGTCTGAAAATGACAGGATGTGAGTTGTGCTGCTTGTGCATTGTGGCATGTGCCAGAGAGTGGTGATGCTGATGATGCCATGTCCATTCATTCTCCATTCTGCTTGCCAATGACAGGAAGTGAGTTGTGCATTATGGAATGTGCCAGAGAATGGTGATGCTGATGACACCATGTTCATTCATTCTCTATTCTGCTCTGCAAATGACAGTATGTGAGTTGTGCTGCTTGTGCATTGTCGAATGTACCAGAGAGTGGTGATGCTGATGATGCCATGTCCATTTATTCACCATTCTGCTCTGCTAATGATAGTGGGTGAGTTGTGCATTGTGGAATGTGCCAGAGAGTGGTGATGCTAATGATGTCATATTCATTCATTCTCCATTCTGCTCTGCCAATGACAGGAAGTGAGTTGTGCATTATAGAATGTGCCAGAGAGTGATGCTGATGACACCATGTCCATTCATTCTCCATTCTCCATTCTGCAAATGACAGGATGTGAGTTGTGCATTGTGGAATGTGCCAGAGAGTGGTGATGCTGATGATGCCATGTCTATTTGTTCTCCATTCTGCTCCGCAAATGACAGTATGTAAGTTGTGTGCATTGTAGAATGTGCCAGATGATGCTGACAATGCCATGTCCATTCATTCTCCATTCTGCTCTGTAAATGACAGTCTGTGAGTTGTGCATTGTAGAATGTTCCAGAGAGTGGTGATTCATTCATTCTCCATTCTGCTCTGCAAATGACAGTATGTGAGTTGTGCATTGTGGAATGTACCAGAGAATGGTGATGTTGATGATGCCATGTCCATTCATTCTCTATTCTGCTCTGCAAATGACAGTGGGTGAGTTTTTTTGTCAAGGAACAATTTGAGCATTCCTATGACATGCTGATAATACTGTGATTTTTATTTATTTAACCATCACAGTTGGTAAGTTATTGATTATTTGATCTTTTTTCACCTAACTGTTTGTTGTTTTCCATCTTCATTGCATTTTTAGGAGGTATGTTACTTATCATATCATTGATTGATTTCCATTACTAATGTACATTTTCAACTCACTTTGTCTTATTTTATTCAGCTGGTGAGCTTTTTGTAATTATACCATAATATATTTGTATCATTTATCTTATTATCTGACAATTTTCATAGACTGTGAGTTCTGTTTTACCAAGAAAGTTATAGTAACATTGCAACTATTTTTTTTCATCATTATAGGAGGTATGTTATGCAACATATTGAAGCATTAATTAATATTTTTCATTCCTCACAGACAGTAGTCAGTACATTGTTTTTCATATATTTATATTTGACTTACTAAGAATTTAATTATTCCAGACTGTAAGTTATTCAATATTATTTTTGGCAACATACATCACAGATATTGTATATCATGCTTACATATTATTTTATTTTTTATAGGATGTAAGTTCCTTGCTGCTATTCTGATCATATTTCAATGATGAAATTTTCAATTTCATTATCAATTTTAGCCAGTGAGTGTTTATCATGCACATTCACCTTTGAATCCTATTCTGATTCTTATTTATAGACTGTGAGTTTTTTACATTGTGCTCTTTCTTTACAGGTATCAGTTTAATTTGTTCTTGTGACATAGATTATTCACAATACAACCGTATGTGAATCAATTATATTATCCTTTGCTTATAACATTTTATCATTCAGTCCAATATACATATTACAGAAGCTTTTATTCTGAAGCCTCATAGTATTGTGCATTAATTTCAAATTTCTTTGTGTATTCCAATAAAACTGCAAACATAGGTGAATTTGGGTACATGGAAAAAAATCCTTCTGACTAACATTGGTATATCTTTTTTTATTGTTCCAATTTTTTCATACAAAAATAAACCTCACAAAATATACTCTTTGATTGATTTTTAGGTACACTGATCATATTGGAGCATTCTTTCTTTCTTTTCCACCGAAAGGATCCTCAACCACTTCTATCTGCTGCTCAAAAGTACAAGAAATCAAACATATCCAAGGAGGTGAAATCAGTTATGGAGGGAATTTTTGATCAATATGCCAAAGCAACTACAGATGAAAAGGTAGACATGATTGTCAATGTCATTCTTCAGAATCGGATGAGTATGTTAAGCATATCTTTCATTATTTATTCAATAATCATCTATGTCAGAAATTTAAAGAGTCTTTTAGAATCTGGTGCAGAAATCAGAACATCAAGTTGTTTTCAAGAAGTATATGACCAAAAAAAGAACAGAAAAGTGGTTGAAAATGCCAAGAATCTATTGAAATGTACTAAGTCATGTTGTATCTGTGCATGTTAGTTCAGGAATGAAATGTTTGTGTGGAGATGTGAAGCACAAACATTACATTTACATCACAACTTCTTGTCTAGAGTCAGCATAAGATGTCCCAATTTCCATGTCCAGTAGAGGCAGCATAAATGGCAGCAAAGAGACATCACTTTTAAAAAATGGAAACTGGAAGCCCCAGGCCTCCAGCATCCAACAATAAAAATGCTTTGCATATTGAGGGCAATACAAGAAAAGGGACACAAAAATAACTCAATACCCTCCAAGTAAGTTATAGACCCACACAACACTAGGAAGATAACATGATATCTAAAAAAGGGTCACAGAACATCATAGTAAGCACACCTCCAAGTTCCACTCTAGCTTGACCCCTCAATGTACACCACCACAGCACTGTCAGGGAGTGTATCATGACCAAAGTCACAACATAGCAATGCTCTAAGATGATCAACAGATGATATAAGAGTAAATCAAGACTAGGGAAAAGGTAAATACATGTATATAATCTAATATATATGCAGATTAGGTTCAAGGGTAAGGTTATAAGATATAATGCCATGGTGACATCATAGATCAGTACTATGTAATATACATACATCATAGGTTCTGGAATCAGTACTAATGATCTATAGTCTGGATCAGTATCAATATAGGGTCTGGTCTAGACATCAGTTCTGACAGAGTTGAGTATGGCATGCATTATGCATTACCAGGTTGGGATTTTAAATTGGTATTGGATGTGTATGCAAGGGTATTATGCATCAGTAATGCAACATGTTACATGAGATAGTCTACTGTAGATGCAGCTGCCCACCAGACTATGTATATACCTATCATATCAATAAGGAAAGTGTCCAGGAACCAGGTGAGGACTGATACCGAAGTTGGGGTTGGAGACAGAGGTGGGAGTGGAAAGGAGCCAGTGAATCCAGTTGAAAAGCTTTGTATGTTCTTTTATCAACATCATAGTGGATGCCTCAGGCTCCAATTCACCACACTCAGGCTAGACATGGACTTGCACCCGAAAGACCCACATCTCCACCAAGAATTGGCAAAACGAGCCCGCGCCGAACGGAAGAAGATAAGAGAAAACCGTAGAACAAGGAAACAGTGGGAATAGTCGGTAATCTGAAACAAAGAAGAATCCATGAAAAGAATAATGTAATTGTCCCCATCACAATTGCAATCAAAAGACCGCCTTGTTCCCCGCCACCAGCGGCGGCAGCAGGTCCGACTCAGCGTATCCACTGCATTCACGTCTTAATACAGGCAGTTCGGTGTGGTCCATGACCTTAACGTCGTATTCATCGTCCGATCTCGCATTCTTGTTGTTTTTGTTGCATATCCGGTCTGATTCGCGCCGCAAGTTCATAATGAGGCGGGCGAACGTAATGTTGGAGACGCTCCAGATGAAGCTGTGCGTGTCAAGTCAAGTCGTAAGGCTTTCTTTGTCCGCGACTACGTGGCACCCCTACCAGGACCCCGAAAAATCTGGCAGGCAAGAGTCCATCCCTCGTTCAAAGAGCTAACCCTATCCCATAAAAACCTACGGTCGACATCATGTCGACCAGTAAAAACCGAGCCTCCAATAGAATAAACGGAAGCCAAACAAAAAACCCGCATTCGTCCATGAGAACCCGCTCTAGCCCCCCCACTACCACAAAGGAACAAATCATCAATCTTCCTTATGACGTCAAAGACGCACAAACCGGTAA
>JBBPOS010000514.1:0-20404 GCA_038091575.1 Leccinum subgranulosum
TGCACAACTCACTTTCTGTCATTTGCAGAGCAGGATGGAGAATGAATGGACATGGCATCATCAGCATCACCACTCTCTGCCACATTCCACAATGCACAACTCACATGCTGTCATTTGCAGAGCAGGATGGAGAATGAATAGACATGGCATCATCAGCATCACCACTCTCTGCCACATTCCACAATGCACAACTCACTTCCTGTCATTTGCAGAGCAGGATGGAGAATGAATGGACATGGCATCATCAGTATCACCACTCTCTGCCACATTCCACAATGCACAACTCACAAACTGTCATTTGCAGAGCAGGATGGAAATGAATGGACATGGCATCATCAGCATCACCACTCTCTGCCACATTTCACAATACACAACTCACTTGCTGTCATTTGCAGAGCAGGATGGAGAATGAATGGACATGGCATCATCAGCATCACCACTCTCTGCCACATTCCACAATGCACAACTCACATGCTGTCATTTGCAGAGCAGGATGGAGAATGAATGGACATGGCATCATCACCATCACCACTCTCTGCCACATTCCACAATGCACAACTCACATCCTGTCATTTGCAGAGCAGGATGGAGAATGAATGGACATGGCATCATCAGCATCACCACTCTCTGCAATATTCCACAATGCACAACTCACAGACTGTCATTTGCAGAGCAGGATGGAGAATGAATGGACATGGCATCATCAGCATCACCACTCTCTGCCACATCCCACAATGCACAACTCACATACTGTCATTTGCAGAGCAGGATGGAGAATGAATGGACATGGCATCATCAGCATCACTACTCTCTGCCACATTCCACAATGCACAACTCACTTGCTGTCATTTGCAGAGCAGGATGGAGAATGAATGGACATGGCATCATCAGCATCACTACTCTCTGCCACATTCCATAATGCACAACTCACTTTCTGTCATTTGCAGAGCAGGATGGAGAATGAATGGACATGGCATCATCAGCATCACCACTCTCTGCCACATTCCACAATGCACAACTCACAAACTGTCATTTGCAGAGCAGGATGGAGAATGAATGGACATGGCATCATCAGCATCACCACTCTCTGCCACATTCCACAATGTACAACTCACAAACTGTCATTTGCAGAGCAGGATGGAGAATGAATGGACATGGCATCATCAGCATCACTACTCTCTGCCACATTCCACAATGCACAACTCACTCTCTGTCATTTGCAGAGCAGGATGGAGAATGAATGGACATGGCATCATCAGCATCACCACTCTCTGCCACATTCCACAATGCACAACTCACTTCCTGTCATTTGCAGAGCAGGATGGAGAATGAATGGACATGGCATCATCAGCATCACCACTCTCTGCCACATTCCACAATGCACAACTCACATACTGTCATTTGCAGAGCAGGATGGAGAATGAATGGACATGGCATCATCAGCATCACCACTCTCTGCCACATTCCACAATGCACAACTCACTTTCTGTCATTTGCAGAGCAGGATGGAGAATGAATGGACATGGCATCATCAGCATCACCACTCTCTGCCACATTCCACAATGCACAACTCACATACTGTCATTTGCAGAGCAGGATGGAAAATGAATGGACATGGCATCATCAGCATCACCACTCTCTGCCACATTCCACAATGCACAACTCACTTCCTGTCATTTGCAGAGCAGGATGGAGAATGAATGGACATGGCATCATCAGCATCACCACTCTCTGCAACATTCCACACTGTACAACTCACTCTCTATCATTTCCCAAGCAGAATGATGTGATATATGTTGAATCAATTTTCATCCATTTGCTACAGTATAATGATAACTCACTTTCTATAATTCCAGATATTTATTTGTATATTTGAACCAATTGATATGAACACCATCTTACCCAAAAGTGTGGAAACCATCTTGCCAGTTTTACAGGATCTATACATCCAAGCTTGTGTATAGGAAGCACTGATTCAATCAGCTTGTCTATATCATATATGACACTTTTACATTATACTGTAGCATCAGCTTTTGAATGATAATCAAATTTCACTACTTACTCTTGAACTGCATATCTAACACACAATGCTATATTTGTTTCTTGTGCAGACACAAATAGCATTTGCAAAGCTTCCTCCTTCAGAGCTCCTGCTGTATTTTCCAGCAGTATGCCACATCCCTCATTTGAGTTATGCATCCCTTGTATGAAATCCATGAGCTAGATCATCTAGCATAAAAGAGAATAATACCTCCCATTCTAATACCACAATTTGGTGCGTATTTTAATTGAGAGAGACGACCCCACACATTAGCATCTTCAAAGATTCCATCAATGAGCTTATAAGCCTTCTCCACCCTTTCCTCTCGGGGCAGCTTTTGATCATTTCTCGATAGTCCAACCATGCCACGAGCCAGTAATGCATCAAACTTGGTGAACAACACAATAACAGGCACTGGACAAGTTGTGAGGTCGAAAAAAAGACATTTCAGGATGAACTCACCATTTCTTGTATCACATTCATCAAAAAACCTTTCCTCAGAGCGTTGGATTGCCCGATCCAATTTATCCATTGGGATACAGTACCTGTACCATAGAGTAACACCCAGTCAACGACTACCTTCCGCACTATTGAAGCTCTTACCAGATGGCGTGAATCCGTTTCTTGAGATGAGTCGTGGTGGAACGATCGGCAATGAACTCCTTCAATCGTTGGAATTCATCTACGGAACCAGCTTCGAAGCCCCGCGAGTCATGGAAGACAAAATTGTCGTTGCTCCGGAAAATCAGTTCGTTCTCGATATCGTGCATTCCGCGCTAGCGTGCATTTGTAAAGATGCGCATCATGTACGAGACTCCGAGTCCAGTATGTAGTGACTCGGATACTCACCCCTGTGGATCCCTCGACCTTGGTCAGATCAATCTAGTCGCACGGTTTCGTAAACCAGTCATCCATATGTATCGAACCAGACACGCACCTTGTTACCTTCTCCATCATGGACCTCCGGGTTTTCGTTTTCGGTCGTGTTGCAGATCGCACGGAGAATAGTCGTCTTGCCAGCGTTCGCCCGCCCAATGATAAGGATCCTGAAGCGACCAAATTTCTCTCGGATGTTTTCAAAACCGCCTATCTGGTTTGTCTCTGAGTTCGAGTTCGAGTTCATATCTGGATTCTAAGCTTGAGCGTATTGTCGAAGAAGTTGTGGAACGTGAGGGCGAGGGAGGAAGAAACAAGTGCGCGTCGATCGATCCCCATCTACTTCCGAGCATCCGCTTCCGGCAGGTCCAGTGGCGGTGGTCGGGAGCGTCGGAATTCGGAGACCAGTGTTCTTAGTTCGATCCGAACATTGCAATGAACGATCGAACGATTTGAAAGTTCATCGCTTCAGCTACAGAATAACATCGTAACCGTCATCTAATAACATCGACATCCTCGGCCTCAAATTCCTTTACACAAGCGACTATTCCCGCGAAGAGGACAACCACCTGGTCAAGGCCGCCATCCCTCGGGAGCCGTCCGTACACACCTTTGAGACGAGGGCGCAAAAGGAGCCGTACCTGACCACGCTCGTGCATGCGGCGGACACGTCCTGCTCCCGTGTTCGGCGGCGCTCGGGACGGCGCAGGAGCTGCTTCTCATATTGGAGGCGATGGTGAGTTGCAGACCGTACCGACGTCTGGCCTCGCGCGAAAGTGCATGGCTGTGTATCAGACGTAGGTGCTTGCGATGAACGCGGACGTAAGGTCGCGGTTCGCAAAGGGGGACAATCTGTTTGTGTTCAAGTCGGTCGTTGCTGGCGTTCGCAGTGTTATCATGCTCATGGATTCATGCAGGCATGTCTCAAACGCTCCCTCCCAGCGCGACTGGGTACAGAGAATTGATCACTGTGTTGTGCTCGCCAATCCTGGCTTTATGGATCCTGGTAGCACTCGAGAGCCTCAGGCTCTTGAACTCTGGGCCCCGGATGCTCGGTCGAGGTACGTGGTCGCACGACGGTCGTAGTGCATGTTATGACGTGTGTTTTACTTGTAATGCAATGTAATCTTTGACCCCGTCGCCGATTTCTAAATATGATTCGCAGAGTATACTCAACGGGCCCGAGGAGATCTCGTCGGTGGACGGATCCCATGGACAGTCTGCCGTTCAGCGCCCAAGTCGATTACTCGCAAAACTCGGAGTTTATCAATATCGAACGCGTCGACTCGGACGCGGAGCATTACGTTCGCACAAAGCAAAGAGTCATATAGATGCCTGTTCAGTGTTCACGGGGAGAAGAATGCGACGAGCCATTTGCGGCGCGGCGATGGAGGGACGGGCCAGAGATCGAGGAGTCGACCGCAAGGTGTACACGCCCGCGAACCTCGAAATGAGGGAGATCTCGATCCGACAAGAGCGTATCGCCAAGGTTCGTTTCGTCCGAGTCGTCTTATTTGAGATGACATGCAAAGTTTGCGCGGCTACTAGGTCGTCGGCAGGCTGGCTGACAAGAAATAAAATAGGGGACGTCTTGTCCGGGCTGGTGGTTACAAAGGAGGGCTCGTATGCGATGCTTGATGCGCAGGACCTGGGTGAGTATACAAGCGTCGTGATCGGGTGGACGAAGTGGCACGCATACAGAGCAGAAAGAAACCGATCCCGCCAGCGCGGTCGAGTTGCTTGATCAACACAACTGCTTCGATCATGCCAAGCACCCTTCATTGTCCTTGTTCTTATGCTTTTCTGACTTTTCGACGACTCCGATCGTATCACATACTAGTCGGATCGTCTGCGCTTCGCCATAAAAGTTAGCGATGGCTGGCTGGCGACGCCCATTTCCAACACGTTAGTATAAACTGGTTTTTCTCCAGTTACACCCTCTGCCATTATAGCTGATTCAGCCCAGTGACGATCGAAGGACTTGTATTCACATGTGCCCAATTGGTCCGTAGGCTCTTCAACTACGTTCATCCAGGAAAACAGCCCAGCAGTACTTGCGCCGTTTATCACACTGTACTCGATTTGGCACATAAGAAAAAGTTGGATTTTATAGCGATCGGCGTTGTAAAGCGAAACGGTAGTCCCAGAACGAGGTTCGTTCTGTGCATTTACTGCAAACCTGCTGGGTTAGAGACGAAAGCCAACTTTGAGAAGTGGCAGGAAGGGTAAGAAGTGGGAAGGGCTCACAGCCCGTGGTGTTAAAAAGCGGCTGCCATTGAATCGGTACCTTCATAGTAACATAGCAGCACACGTGCGCCAAGTCCCCGACTCCAGGGAGCAAAGACAAATGAAGACGACTGCATGACATTGACACCAGTTCAATCCGGTGAACACATGTTATTCAGATATAATGAATACCTTGTGGTAGAAAAATATGTGTGCAAGCTTTTCAGGGCTTATGTTCTCGTGTCGCGGCTTGATGAGTTAGCGTGTTAGTCAAAACGAAGTCAGACGCTGGTGGCAGGGACGGAATCGGGATGCACAAGGGTTCCACATTGACACCGTCCAAGCCCAGAGTCTCTGAGACCCCACAAAGATGGTGCTTTCGAACCGGAAGACCGAGGATAAAAACAATCAAGACTCCAGAGCGATACATCCGCGACATACCTCCCAACACTAACACTGGCAGTTGTAAGAACTCAAGCACAACGTCGAGTCACTCTCAGAGGCATCAGCAACCCATGAATCAGAGACGCGCACCGGGCAAGTCAACCATGAATGCAAACAAAAGTTGGTCGGCTGATCGGGAATGTTTGAGGGGCCCAAAACCCTCTCCACTTCGTGGAAGTCGAGGCAGATTGTACACTAGTTGGGTCCTATACTTAGATGAGAGAGAATAATACGCATCCTAACGAAGTCGAAATCACATTGAACACATAAAAAGCGGTGACAATGCCGAGACGACAAGGGTTCGTGTTGGTGCTGGTCCAAGAAAAGTGATGAAGTAACGCTAGAATGGACGTCGAGGGCGGACAGAAGGTCGGAATCAGTTCCGCGGATGTATAACATTCGTGACGTCGTCGACCGCGTGCGCTGATCCGTTCGTAGTAGACTTGTGGCTGAGAATGGGAGTGTTTGTCTTTGTTTGTATTTCGGAACTGTTGAACATACCGTTCATCATGTCCTTTGCAGACGGTGCTTCAGAATCACTCAGACCGATATTACTACGCTCGAGCACTCCAGGTGTGTTCAAGTCTTATTTACTCAAACATTACTAACTCTTCGTCGTAGCTCCCAACGAGAAAGGTATTATTTTCGTCTCACGCATCTTCCGCTTTCTTACCCGCCTTTTCAAGTTCTTCTCTACCTCGAGGGCCTTCGTGAATCACAATCGATCGGTTCTCCAAACTCGTCCGGGTTTCCGAACCTTCCCCCACCTCACTCAAAGCTTAGACCGCTCGAAAACGATCCCGATTTCGATGACATAAACTCAAACATCCAGGACGGTCGCAAGACTGAACTCTCCGTCGGTGGTCCATCGGCCGTCGTGAGTGTCTCTATCTCTACTTCACCCACTGTCAAACTTTGCATCCATAGCACGAACCCGGTCCGCATGATCCGCCGGGCCCTCACTACGAGTCTTTTGACTCGGGTCCTTCTTTCGGAAACTTTGGACCCCTCCCTGATCATGCCACTCAGAACGGTGGCCTTCCCTGGGGTAACTCGTGGGAGGTATGTTCCGTGGCCACCCATCTTCTCTTCTGTCCTCGTGACGTATCCGTTACCAGTCTCAAGTTAATGGTACCGCCTATTCCGGCGCCAGAGTCCCCCTCCCGAATTCCGTCGCTTCTCCCGTCACTGCCCCATTGCAAATAAACGTGGAACCCCCTTCTACCCCAAGCGGTTCAAAATCCCAATCCCGTTCCCAGTTGACTGCCTCACAGTACAAATCCCAGAAATCAATGGTCTCCGTTGTCGAGAGCGACTCTCGCGAAACTGTCACCGGACGCACAGTAAGTCTCCTGTTCTGCTCCCTTTCCTTTTTCCTTATCGCCTCCTTCACAAGCAAATGAAAACCTCGAACAAACCCCCAACCGTGCGCAGCCCTCCCCCCGAGGAGACACCATTGTCTCCCTCGCGACGGTCCCGTGCCGGTTCTAAATCACAATCGCAGTCGCGCATCGCCACTGATTTCCCCCCTTTACCCCCCAGTACCCTTCTCAGCCCCTCTGGGCGGTCCAACCTACTCCCGACATCCCCCCGGTCACGTCATCGTGCACCTAGCATCTCTCCCTCTGATTCACCCAGTCAGGCACCTCTAAAGGCGATGCGCAAAGCTCTCGAAGAGCAAGCAAGGCTTGAAAAAATTCAATCTGTCGTCAGCACGTCCCAAGTGAATGACGACACTGTCGCGTCCAAACGTGGCCCTGCATCTCTTTCAGGCAGCCCCATGTCACCTTCGCATCACATCAGGCCTTTCTCACCCTACCGTCATGCTCCCACGAATGAGGACCTTCTCCACGCCGCCGCCGCCGCGGCTTCTCTGGCTCAGAAGGCGCCCTCTCAGGTCGGCTCTGCTGTCGCTTCGCAGGTTCACTCGCAAGTGAATGGCGGAGGAAGCAAGATCTCGCATGTTTCGCAGCATACCCATCTCACCCAGCAGTCCCATCATACCCAGTTGTCTCAGCGCACCCATCAGAGTCGCCAGTCTCGCACTCAAACACCTGTTATCGAGGACGGCGTGGCTACCCCAACGCCTTCCCGTCCACCCTCGCCCTCTTTCTCCCTGAACGCAGATGAAAAGGAGATCATTGCTCAGACGCTTGCGGCACGTGGAGCCGGCGATCGCACTTCATATGCGCCAAGCACTTTGGAACCTGAGGTTGTACACTCTCACTTTCACGACATGGACTTGTGCATCCTTCTCCACCAAATGGATGATGGACACACGCACGAGGTCGTCAAGAAGGCACTTCGAAAAGCTGTGCGGCAGCGTGTGAAGAAGCTGGGAATGGAGTACGATGCCGAGGTATCCGTGCTTTGTATTTCTGACCGACGTTCTCAACGTTGACCGTTTCTTTTTCGTTGTAGTCGATCAAGCTGTATCGCAAGTCCTTCCATGACCACGATCCAAGCGTCCATCTCAACGGCGACTGGGAACCTACGATTCCGGTAGGTGTTCTCTCAGGCGTACATTACGTCAATAAATTGATGCCACTGTTCAGCAACAGCCGCCCGAATGGGCCAAGGAATTGATAAATGGCATGATCAAGGTGCACGAGCGCCTCGACGTCTTGAGCCCTCAGTCCTTCAATGCTTCCATACCACCTCGGAGCCAGCACTCATACGCGGAATCCACTGACTCACGTCAGCAATACCGTGGCGGGGAAACCGAGTACACTGAAGGGGATGATCAATATGGCCAGACACCTCGCACGCAGACTGTCAATATCAATACCCAGGTGACGGGCACGATGGCGGAGTCGATGTACCAAGCAAACGAGACCGAAATAGTTGGTGGGTGGCGAGGAGCTGTTAATCGAGACACAAGCTAACCCCCGCAGATGAGGAATATACTACTGGCGAGAACAGTACCCAGCGGTTCGGAGCACAGACTGTGACTGAGCATCGCGAATATTTAACCGCCGCTGATCGTGATGATTCTCCTGGACAACAGTTCCTAGAAGAAGAGCTGTACAAACTGAGAGTCAAGCCCGGAGGAAGTCAGTCCGCTCTCACTCACAAGACATGGGAGGTTGCACGGGACGATCAAGAAGAGTTCGAGGAGGGCCATGGCGCGTTTACCGAGTCTGGTCTTCCAGAGATTCCGGACGGTGGCAACTATACCGAGCGCCGAGTCCCATCTCCTCCCTTGCCACCAATTCCGCCGGAAGTGAACAGACGGGAACTCGTTCCGACGCAAAACTCGCAAGTATGGAACTCTGGGCACGAATCAACCGATATGGCGCCTCCGCCGTGGCAACGGATCCATCAGCGATTGCTCAGTTGGGCTATCATCTGGCCGATGTCCGAGATCGATGGGGCGCTGACGAGCACCACTCGAGGACAGCAAGTGGATGAGGTAGCTCTGAGCATTTGGTCGACGCAAACGTACAAACGCTACGTCAGGAGTCGGATGACGGACGTTCCTGGAGGAAAAGTGGACAGACTGTTCGTACCCCCAAACATGGCAGACGCTATCAGCACTGCCGTGTTCAACGGGCGACATGGAGATGCGTGCGGGATGCTGAGAGAGTTGTGGGCGCCATTTGGATTTGATGGAGCTCCCCGGTTGATCGTTGTGCTAGCGAAGCATCGCCAGGATGCGAATCATTGGGTCGTGCATAGGCGAGCAGCTCATTCTATCAAGTTTTCGGACCTACCTCTTATTGTCGTGCAGATTTTCCTTGCCGGATGGCGCGTTGACCACATACGATTCGTACCCCGAGCGGACTCTTCCTGATGGTCGGGTGAGTGCTTTTCTAATCAATTCTGTCTGTGCCTGCTAACCCCATATTCAGCCCCTCGGCTGGTGGTTCGCAATCCGAGTTGCGTGGCCGGGCGCCATCTACGCCAACCCCGACCACCTGATGCAAAAGATGGTCCGTCTGCACCGGCCAATGCAACTAAACATTGACAACTCTGTCGCTGCTGCCGGGATCTGGCGCAACGTGTTGATGGGCTCGCGGGCCGAGCGCAGTCTAGACCTGGAGCGTCTCCGAGATTTAATCAACACGGAAGTGAAGAATTTGAGACAGCGAAAACTGCAGGGGAAGCTGACGATCAGCTCGCCGAAGCCGCATTATGAGGATATGTAAGAAGGACGATGCTTTTTTTTCCTTTCTATCTACTTTATCAATTACTCAACTCAATAACTTGTGTATGCATTTACTGTGTGTATGTGGTTTTTCGTGCGCTCTACGCAGGTGTGGTGGAGGCTAGGATACCTTTTGTTTGGTCAAGGACGAAAACGAGATGCAGATTTACTTTTTACCTTTTTTTACTGATACCTGTATGTATGAATACTTCGTAGCGTAGGTAGGATAAAATGCGATGAGTTGAATGGTAAAAGAACCCTTGATTTTCTCTTTCCCTTCACATTCGAAAGTGCTGATCGGTAACATCGGTTGCTGAAGTTAGTATGTTATCTCGGATCCGCTCACTGGCAATAAGTTTGCGCACACTCGAAGATTGTTGAACTCCGATAGATCCACCGCTCTTCGTCCGTACATCGATTCGAATACTTATCACTGACGCCCACAGGCCGAAGCAGACTATATATTCCAAGTCATCGGCTCGGATATCCATCCTTGAAAATTCACCGAATCCGCTCAACTTTCACAGTTCAGTCTCCTACCCGCCTTTTTTTTCACTACCACTTCTTCGAGCACAAGTCAGTGTATTATTATTGGACGTCAACGGTACGTATGTTATGAGCGAATGGATGAGTTCGATCTAATACTGTCTGCTAGGCTCATTATGGGCTCGGCGATGAACATCATTCTGTTTGGAGAGACAGGCGCCGGCAAAAGCTCAGTGATCAATCTGATTGCTGGCAGGAAGATCGCCAAGATTTCCCCAGACGCCCAGACTTGTACCATATCAAACACATTGTACAAATTCTCTGCCTACGGCCGAAACTTCCATATCTGGGAGACGATCGGCCTCGCGGAACCAGAGATTAGTGCCAAAAATTACCCACTCATGATCGAGCAGGTCAGCGATCTTACCCAGCAGTTAGCAAGCAAAGGCGGTGTCGATCTGTTGCTTTTCTGCTACTGTCCCCCGAGAGTCACTGAGACTGTGCAGAAGAACTATCAGCTGTTTCATGACGTTCTTTGTGGGTCTCAAGTCCCGATCGCCCTCGTCATCACGCACCTCGAGCGGGAACCCAGCATGGAGAACTGGTGGGAGAGAAACGAGGACAGTCTGGAAAGGAACGGTATCAAGGTTGCTGGCCATGCCTGTGTTACCGGACTGCCGACACACTCTAAATACCGGGAATCGCAACAGATCATGGCCGAGTTGTTGCAAGGATACGGTGCGGAGAGATTTCACAAGCCGCCGGAGGATTGGTTTATCGAGTTTTTGCGCGCTTTTGGAACGTTTTCCACTTTGAAGGAATCGATGAAGAGAAAGGCGATTATCAAGGTCTTGACGAAACGGTATGGAATGGATTCCAAGAGAGCAACGAACTTGGGGAAAGAGCTAGCAGGGGTTTAGATATGACGACACTGAAACTCTTGTGCTTTGTTGCTGTATCGGACATGCGAGGTATGCGGGTCGTCCATGTAAGTTGATATGTATCTTTCTTTCGTACTTCTGCGTACACAGGTTCTTTATATAAGTATAGGATCTATAATCTTCAATGTCAATTCAACAGAATCAACCTTCCGGCCTCGTTATCACGGACCTCGAGCGGGGAACCCAGCATGGCGAACTGGTGGGAGAGAAGCGCGCCTAGTCTGGAAAAGTATGGTATCAGGGTGGTCGATCATGCTTGCGTCACCGGAAAACCAGCACACTCCAAAAACAATACCGGGAATCACAAGGAAATGTGGTCAAGTTGTTGGAAGACGGAAGGGTGGCTCGACATATTTTTAGGCATTTTTGGAATGTTCTTCTTCACTTTGAAGGAGGGGGCGGCGAAGAGAGAGTACATTATCAGTGTCTTGACGGAATGGTGTAGATTGGATCCCCAGACGGCAGCGCAGGTAGCGGACGGATATGTTGCAACGTAGTGTTTAGGGTTGACCACGCCTTTGCTGGGTATGCGGTTCGTCCATGCGAGCTCAATTTCGTTCTCTGCGTAGGGTTCCTTATAGGGTTCCTTATAATGTCGCAAATTAGTATCGGCGAAACCCGCCGCATTGTATCGCTTATTATGTCAGCCAACCTAGCATTGTCGGTCATTGTAGGGTTTACAACTGGCCAGACCTAGAAGTAGAAAACAATCCTCAAATTGAAGCCAACAACTTTCGGAAGAATGGCAGACACTCCGACTCTGAGTGTGACTTTGCTAGGTGCTGGCCAAGAAGTTGGACGTTCCTGTTGTGTACTCCAATACAGAGGAAAGACCATAGTATGCGATGCGGGTGTTCACCCTGCTTACAACGGAATGGCATCTCTGCCATTCGTCGATGAGCTTGACTGGAGCACCGTGGATGCCATTTTGATCACTCAGTACGTCGTGGATCCATTGGGACTCCTAGTGGAATGCTGACAAGTCACGCAACAGCTTTCATCTCGATCATGCTGCCGCGCTAACCTACATCATGGAGAAGGTGGGATTTGATCAGTTAGTTGTCCCTATTTTCGACTGACTTCTCCGCAGACCAATTTCAAGGACGGCAAAGGCAAAGTGTACATGACTCATCCGACAAAAGCTGTACACAAATTCATGATGCAAGACTTTGTTCGTATGGGGTTCGTCGTTCGTCTGCGCTTCTTACGGGCCTGGCGTTTAATACCAACCATCTAGCTCTTCGTCGTCCGATGCCTTGTTCACACCGTTAGAGCTTTCCATGTCACTCTCTTCAATCATCGCAGTTTCAGCGCATCAATTGATCACACCGTGTCCCGGCGTTTCATTCACTCCATACCATGCAGGACACGTGCTGGGAGCATGTATGTACTTGATTGATATCGCAGGCCTCAGGATTCTCTACACTGGTGACTACTCTCGTGAAGAGGATCGCCACCTCGTAAAAGCCGAGCTTCCTCCCGTCCGACCCGACGTGCTTATTGTTGAAAGTACGTATGGAGTACAGAGTCTCGAGGGAAGAGAAGAAAAAGAACTGCGATTCACAAGCCTGGTACATTCTATCCTCCGGCGCGGAGGGCATGTTCTGCTACCCGCGTTCGCTCTGGGTAGAGCACAAGAACTGCTTCTCATTCTGGACGAATATTGGAAGAAACACCCCGACCTTCACAACGTTCCGATATACTATGCGTCGAGCCTTGCAAGAAAATGTATGGCGGTTTACCAGACCTATATACACACGATGAACTCGAATATCCGATCAAGGTTCGCGAAACGAGACAATCCGTTTGTTTTCAAGTGAGCATCGTCATCAGGACCTCGTCGCACTGTGTTTGATTTTTCGTAGACACATCTCCAATCTTCCTCAACCGCGAGGCTGGGAACGGAAGATAGCCGAAGGACCTCCTTGTGTTGTGCTTGCTAGCCCGGGATTCCTGCAAACAGGACCCAGTCGCGAGTTACTCGAACTGTGGGCTCCGGATCCTAGGAACGGTCTCATCATCACTGGCTACTCTATCGAGGGCACACTGGCTCGGGTGAGTGATAATCGGAGTGGGGCTAATTTTCATTGTCCTGCTTGTTCTCCATGTATCGTATTGTCGAAATGCCACATGTCGTTTTCCATCTTCAAGTCTGAAGTTCCTCGGCCTAACATTGATTTCCAAACTGTCTAGGATATCATGACGGAACCTGAAGAGATTACCTCCCTGAAAGGACATTCGATCCCGCGTAAAATTTCTGTGGATTATATCTCTTTCAGCGCTCATGTTGATTATTCGCAAAATTCGGAGTTCATCGAGCAGGTCAGGGCACAACATGTTGTGAGTGATAGTCCCAACCATTTAAGCCACCGTGCAGTGATCGCCGTGTTGTTATGCAGGTCCTTGTCCATGGAGAACAGACTGCAATGGGCCGTCTGCGTGCCGCCATGACGGCCCGGTACAAGGATCGCGATGAAGACGTCAAAATCCATACTCCACGAAACTTGGAGACGCTCGAGCTCTCGTTCCGTGGCGAACGTGTTGCGAAAGTGAGTTTTGACCATCTTTGCCTATCTCGCTTGACGGCGTATTTGAAATAGGCTATTGGTACGTTAGCATCGAAAGTGCCGCAGGAGGGGGACATTGTTTCTGGCCTCCTTGTATCCAAGGATTACTCCTATACACTCCTTGATCCCCATGATCTCAGAGACTTTGCTGGGCTTTCGACGACGGTCGTCACACAGAGGCAGAGAGTGGTGCTTGGTGTCGGGTGGCATCTGGTAAGGTGGCATTTAGAGGGAATGTACGGTAGTGTGGAAGAAGGCGTAGACAAAAACGGGGTCCTTGTGATGAGGGTAGGTCTTCACAATGTCCGGACTTGTCTCATTCTGACACAACCTGGAGGTTATGGGCGTGGTTGACGTGAAACAGACGGGTCAACATGAATTGACGCTCGAATGGGACTCGGGTGCGAGCAGCGATATGATCGCCGATTCTACGCTAGCTGTGATCACGGGTATCGACAGGAGTCCAGCATCCGTAAAACGTACGTGCCAAGCATATTATCCGTTTTGATGTTAATGACTGTTTGATATCGACAGTCACCAATCAACCGTGCTCGCATTCACACCCTCATACTGACTCCGGCTCTGAATCCTCGTATACCCGAATACAACGCCTTGCCTGGTTTTTCGAGGCGCATTTCGGGGAAGTGGAACTGCACATGCCTGAGGAAGCTGAGCAAGACGAGCAGGAGAACGGACCAGGAACAGACACGGACCACGACCCAGCATTGATCGTTCGAGTTGACGATGCCGACGCGCACATCAACCTCGTCTCCTTGGCAAGTGCTTCAGCGCGTCTGGCCGTGGATATACTAATGCTGACTCACCTCTAGGTCGTGACGAGCTCAAACGAAGTGCTAAGGAAGCGTGTCGAGGCAGTGCTAGATATGGCGGTGACGACCATAAGTTCACTCACCGAATCCTTCCAATCAGGCACATCCGTATTGCAGGAAGACGCTGTGGCTGGAAAAGAACTTGATCGCCAGGATCAGCTGATGGATACACCTGGGGAGTCGAGTCAGGAACCAAATTTGCTTCAGGAAGAATCGTCTAAGATGGCTATGGTGGTGGATGTCGAGGGGTAAGGATGCTCGTTATGCATGATGGTGGGTTTCCATTTTGAACCGGACAATCGTTTCGTCGCGTCTTACTACTTACAGGCTACGTAAACAGGGGAATAATATGAAGCCGATGGTCTCAGGGGCTAATTTTGGCGAACCAAATTTAACTGATTGTCGGTCATAGCGTAGTTGGCCTTATTTAACTCATTTCAGATTTTGAGCGGGTGCCGCTGTAAGTTTTGAGCTTATGGAGAACATTTACTGGAAGATCTGTGCCTTTCACAAACATTCGTACACTTCAGACTCTGGTCGAAGGTAGCAAGAAAATAAGGTTTGCTGACAACGAGCTGCATCAAATCGTCGTGCTGTTGGAGCTGTTTTTAGCAGTGGCGAAACCACGATAAGACAGCATATACTGTCATCCTGCCGCCGTTCCGCTCACATGACCTAAACGAGTTCCATTGATATAAATTCAGACTTTAAATCGCAGGTTGCACTAGTACTTTGCTTCGAAACCCCCTCAAGCATTACACAGTAGAAATGGCTTCCCCTCAGAAAACCATGCCCTATGGTTCGTCCCTATGTGCTTATATGCTACCCCAGACCCACCTGTTCTGCAGTCCGATTGGGCAATTCGGGTTTGAAAGTCTCCAAAATCATCTTGGGGACTATGCAGTACGGTGAGCGACGTGTCGTACTTCCCTTTTCTTCCACTCGTCTTACACGCTCCAAAGGCACAAGCGAATGGCAAGACTGGGTCCTTGGCGAGGAGGAAGCCGTCAAGCACATCAAGGTTGCGTAAGTTACGAACCAAATGTCGGTTTACCCCGCTCATTTTGGGATCCAGATATGATGCAGGTATCAATACCTTTGATACCGCAGACGTAAGTCCCAAGGTTTGGCGCAGAAACTGCCGCGACGAGTGTTTTTTTTTCCTGCGTAGATGTACTCCAACGGTGAATCGGAGGTCATTCTCGGCAAGGCCATCAAGAAGCTGAATCTCCCCCGCGACGAGATTGTGGTCATGACGAAGGTATGCGTCTGTGAACTTGTGGGGATGATGTCATCTCTCATCGACATCGGTGCCCGTTGGCAGGTCTACAACGTCGTTGGTCGCACTCCCGGCGAGAGGGTATTCAAGTCTGCGATTCATCCCGACCAGCTGGGATATGTCAACCAACGCGGACTGAGTCGCAAGGTAAATGAGTTGGCTGTCAGCTCGTGCGACTCGACCTTATGTGCCTTTTCCCCCCTAGCATATCTTCCAATCCATCAAGAATAGTCTGGAGCGTCTTCAGCTCGATTACGTAGACGTCCTCCAGTGTACGCTTTCATTCCCCCCGCATTATCAGCTCATTCTGAAATTCGTATTTAGGCCATCGTTTTGACAGGGAGACACCCATTGAGGAGACGGTGAGAAATCATCATGCGAGGTCAACTGATCGTTCTCACATAACGGTCAGATGCAAGCGTTGCATGATGTGGTTCAAGCTGGATACGTCCGCTACATCGGAATGTCTTCTTGCTGGGCCCACCAATGTAAGCTAGCTTTTTTTGGGGGGAAAGTGGTTATGTCCTGACATACTGTCCCGGGCCCAGTCCAGGCGATGCAAAGTACGTCTTCTTCGCAGGAACGAGGCTTCACGTTGACATATAACATACAGACTATGCCATTACGAACCGCTTGACGCCATTTATTTCCATGCAAAACCATCACAGTTTGATTTACCGCGAGGAGGAGCGGGAGATGTTCCCGACTCTAAAGGCAAGAGCTAACTATATGCGTCTCGGAAATGTGCTTCATCCGAGTCGTTTTTTGACAGATGTTTGGTGTTGGTTCTATTCCATGGTCCCCGCTCGCGAGAGGGCTGCTCACTCGTCCTCTTGGCGAGAAAACGCTCCGCGGGAAGACGGACGGGTGAGTACTTGCCGATCGCCGAACTCATGCATCTAAAACGCTGGCTAATACGATACTAGAATGATCAACTCTTACGTCCAAAACGAGTCCGACAAGGACATCGTTGACCGGTACGCCCCAATGATCGTCGAGCTCAGTGAGAAAAGCGATACTTAGTATTGAAAACAGTCTCGAAGAAGTTTCCAGAAAAAAGGGAGCCAGCATGGCA
Organism: Leccinum subgranulosum; assembly: GCA_038091575.1. NCBI lineage: Eukaryota > Fungi > Basidiomycota > Agaricomycetes > Boletales > Boletaceae > Leccinum > Leccinum subgranulosum. Next base: position 16,913 of record JBBPOS010000514.1, read on the forward strand.
CAGATCGCGCTCGCTTGGTCGATGGCTCAGGACGTCGTTACCGCGCCGATTGTTGGAACTACCTCATTGGATAATCTGATGGATCTCCTCGGTCAGCTTTTTAGAATGTGTGTTGACAACAGCGCTGACAACTAGCTGCCTGTAGGTGCTGTCAACATTACGCTTACGTCTGAGGAGAAGAAATACCTGGAAGAACCATACAGGGCTAAGAATGTGGTCGGTCACAACTGAGTACTGAGTTCCGTGTTGAAGGTGGTGAACAAGTAGAGCAGTCAGAAGCAGTGTACATAGAACGAAGACTAAGACGCACCAGTTCATTGTTCTACCGCCACATCTCGCGCGCAAGTTGCAAGGTCTCACTTCTTGAAATTGCTGTATACAGCCCCCTGTACGTACTTCACAACTTTGTGTGGGGTACCGGTAATACTGGGCCACTCATATCAAACGAATATCCACTGTATTTCCCGATGCTAGCTCTTCGACTTCACTCTATCTCGTGGAAATCTTGTCAGCGGGAAATTCTTGTGGCTGTGCCGACAAAGTGCATTTCTGATTTTGGATCATAGTAAGCACGGATTAGATTAGCTGTAAGAATCTCAGCCGGGCCATAAAGCTTTAAAGTGGCACCCCGGGCACCAAGGGTAAGCCGTTCTTCGATCTCCTCCCATGCTCCACTTCTTTTCGCCCAATCTAGTTCTCTTTGCTAGTTCCTTGACCATTGTTGGTGCGAATGTAGCTGTGGCTTCACTGCAAGAACGCCAATGTTCGGAGGCGTTGAGAAATGCAAATGTGTGTTTTTACTTCGCTCGACCCTGCCACGAAACTGACGAGACAACACAAAGCTCATTGCAAACGGGTTGCAGTCCAAGTACTGCCAGTGGAACGGCGTTGAGCGGTGTACTTCCATACAGAACAGATGGAGCTTGGTTTGACCGTGGTGAGAAAACTGCAGTCTGTGGTGTAAAGATATGATTTTGAGAACAGCGCGCGATATGAATCGCAAGCCGTCGATCGAAGTGTTATCGTGTTGAAGGAGGGGACAACGAATCCAGCTGGTGTTGGCAGGTATAACGATGGTGAACTTTGGACCGACGCTGTACGTGTAATGTTATCCTTTCCTTCTACTGCATGTGGACGCCCAGTCAACAGAACATACTGGAGGATCTACACAACCTCATGCTCTTGACGGGCGAGGACACCTACGGGACCATTGCCGAAAAATATTACATTGGACAGGCTGCCTTGTCTCCCTGGACGGACTGTCTTATTCTTTGGCAGGAGCTACAAACGATGCACAGGTATATGCTCCGTCTCGCAACCCGACTATATATGACGGCAGACGATTTTCCAGTGGGTTATACACGCATTGTGGAAGATCAGCGACTACAAGGCTTCTCGTGGCCAGGATTACGGCCAGTATATGGTTAGATGCATATGAATGTACCAACATTGTGTCTACTCCAACTCATTTATCCGATCAGTCCAGTTCTCTCGCGATATATGACATGGTTGCCGCACAATAGGATGACACGTGAGTACTTGAGTCTTCACACAACCCATACGTCTGTTCTCTTGTTGACCGACTCACTGGAAGTCTGGTGGTCCAGTGCTTTCCAATACAAAAACTCGATCACCAACGAGCTATTTTTGTTGACCTCGGCTCAGGCTTACTCGAGAACCGAGAATGATACTTACCCTCAGAACGCTCTAAAGGTATGGCAACCGTTCCCGCTTCTATGACGTCCTGTTCAAGGTATGATCCTCTTCCACTCTTGTTTCTGGTCACGTTCTGATAAGGATAACCAATTGCCAGGGCAAGCCGTTCGTCCAGATGCCCTATAGCTCTTATATCATGGAGAACGTTCTCTTCAAAATCTCCTATCCCGCCGAATTCCACGTCCAGACTGCTGTCGAAGCCGCGCACACCATTCATGCTCAAGGCGCTCGGCCGGTCCTCGGACGACATCAAGAACGTTCGTATCCGCACGCAGGAAGCTGCCGTTCGCATCACTGACAAACAAGGTTCCGACGCATGGACTAGTAGGATAGAGTGGATGATTGTAGCCTCTCATTAGCAAGTATCGTGTTTGTGGGTTGCGTGTAGCGCTATCCGTGTAATTGTTTTATGAAATGTGGTAGCCTCACGGCGGCAGTGGCAATGATTGTTCGGTTCCCAGCCTGAGCGCTTCGTCCGAGTCTTCCCACCGCTCACCCATTTCAGCAACACATCTAGTCAAGTATGAATTCAACTGTGTATGTATATCCGTTCCTTCGTATCATCGTTGGCACAGCACACTGAAGGTAGCTCCATAGATCTAGAGCAAAAACAATCAGCATCAAAGGTGTGCTGGTAGTAAGTCTGTCCCGGTTGTTTAAATTGACTTTTTCCCTGGAGATATCGAACTACGCGTGTCAGTGGCGCGACGCAAGCTCTCCCTCACGAGGCAGTATCAAGTCAAGTTTTCCGTAGGCGATACATTGCGACAAACGAGGAAGGCAAAGGAGAAGGAGAATCGCACCACTTGGGACGACAATTTATTTCTGTGAGTGAATATTCTCCGTTCTACGCCAGAAAACTGAATTCCCTCAGTGACGGTGATGATCGTTCCGTACTAGTTGTCAGGGTTTTCCGAAAGCACCGCATGGGAAAAGATGAACTGGTCGGATCTCTCTCTGATACCATCGGCAACATTCTGGGAAACGTGACTGCGGACAACGGTACGTTGATATTGTATGTCATTGCGTTCTACTGATGCGATCTCTCCAATCAGTATTTGAGGGTGGTCTGAAAGACTCAAAGGTCACCTCCGATGCCACCGATCTTCCCGGGGTTACCATCAAGTTTGTGGTAGCTGGTAACGCACTGGGGGACACTACTAACGCAGACGACTGCCAAGCTGTGTACGCCGTCACCGAGGCTACCCAAGCCACCAATGCACTTGGCACACCGGCAACTGTTGACTTACTAAGCTCAGCGGTCAACGCTGGAGCACAGGTTGTGAGCGAGGTGCAGACGTTTGATAATATGTGGGGAGGCCTGCTGGAGAGGATCGAACTTTTCAACAAGATAGTGGCTGGCATCGCACAGGTATTTTGTTGTTCAGTGGCTCGACGCCGTATGATCTCATAACGAAACAGATTCATCCATACGCATCGCTTGCTTGGTCTGTTATATCCGCTGCGAGCACAGTGCGTCTCTTATTTTGTCACGTCGCTGTCTATTGGCTAATCACTCGTGGCGTTGCACACAGGTAATGGTGGACCAGAAGAACCGCGACGAGCGAATCATTCACCTGGCGGCCACCATGAAGGACGTCCTCAGTTTCGTCAACGACGCCGAACCTCTAAAGGCTATCAAGGCCCACATCAAGACCATTACATTTCTGATACTGCAAGTGACGGAGTGCGCATACTTCATTACCGAATACGCCAAGCAAAAGGACTTTTGTCAGTCGTCGTCGAACCCACGATTCTTGTCGCTAATCTGTGTAT
>JBBPOS010000515.1:0-20332 GCA_038091575.1 Leccinum subgranulosum
ACTAGGAAAAGATTTCCATGATTGAATTCCATTATCCCTGATTTTGTCGGATTTTTCCCACCGCTTCCTGGCTTCACAAAAGCTAATCTATATTTTATCACCATAAATCTCAGAAATGGTTATAGCTTAGCGGTATGATGTCCAATCCAGGTGATCTAATTCTGGGAAGGAGGCCATCCATCTCCATCACATATTATACAGTGGCACCAAATCATGGATTCCACGTGTTTGGATGCGATAAGCACAAATGATCAATCACAATTTCTTCAAAAATGACATCTGATACTATAATGGTTATATCTCAGTCGCGTCTGCACCAAATGACATGATCCATGATTCATATGAAAGGTATTCATCCATACCACCTCCGATACAGCCATCACTAAGCACCTAACTCCCACGGTACAAATCTGTGAATCAGTTTCTTGGTTATGCCTGGTTAGGATTCATTCTTTGTTAGTGTCTGGTTAGGATTCATGCTTTGTTATGCCTGGTTAGGATTCCTGCTTTGTTAGTTGGGATTAGTGTGCCTGGACAAGCTTGGTTAGTGTCTGGTTAGGATTCATCATGCTTGGTTAGTTGGGGTTAGGATTCCTGCTTTGTTATGTCTGGTTAGTGTGCCTGGTCCTGATTGGTTATATCTGGTTAGGATTCCTGCTTTGTTATGTCTGGGGAGTGTGCTTGGTCATGTATAGTTAGTGTATGGTTAGTGTACCTGGTCATTTGCATCAAGATGTGTAGCCAAATGTGTGTTGGGAGACAGTGATAGAAGCTAGAATACAACGTCATCAGTGTGCTGGACTAGCATGGGTTCAGTCCCACGGCATTCGCGCTCGTTCGTTGCTACTCTCAATGAAGAGGTGCATTACGACGTGCTGTATTTGCGACGTTCTTTTAGGCTAAAGCCTGGTTACCGACCAGCTACTCATGCGTGCTGCCTATAGGGCGCTCATCATGGTGTGTTAGGCGGGGCTCATAACCTGTAGAAACCACTGGCATAGACTCCCGAGGGACAGGGAATCTGGTACTCACCAGGTATCAGTGGATGGATGTTATTGAACGTAGTGGTAAGAGAACAAGGTGTTATTCGAACTCAGACGCTGGGTCTGAATTTTATAAATGACAAAGAAAGATTATGTAATCTACTACAAACTAAGTCGTTATTATATAATCATAAAGCATTCAGAGCTACTAGATAGTGCTTGTTCAACAAAGGTCACAAGAGATCTGCTAAAAGAGATGGGTGGAGGAGGATTTGATGAGGGTAAGAGGGGAAATGGTGAGATGGGTGTTCGCTTTGCATTGTTGGCAGAGGAAGCAGCCTTCGATATTCTTTCGGACAAATTGGGTGAGACCGGGCCACCAATATTCAGCAGCGACGAACTGGCGGGTCTTCAGGTAGCCAGGGTAGCCTGTGGAGGGGTGGTCATGCGCGCGAGAGACAATGTCATGGCAGAGGGTGTGTTTGTCAGGAATGTAGACTCTGTTCTGGTAGGTGAGGAGTCCACCATCAGTCCGCCAATCGGAGAGGCGAGAATGGAAGGCAGGGGGAATGGAGCCATCGAGGACTTGGAGGGCGTTCTGCACAAGGGTATCATTGCCAGATGCTGAGGCAATAATGTCACAGAGAGTGGTATCAATGATACGGACGAAGAGGAAAGGGGGAAGTAAAGTGACTGCTTTGTTATCAACAGTGGATTGGGTAGTCAATTTGTCAGGGCGGTGGGATAAGGCATCAGGGCCGGTGAGGAGTTTACCAGGAACATGGGTGACTTTGAAGTTAAAGTTAGCGAGGTCAAGAAGCCAATGAGCTTCTCGTTAGTTGAGGTTGTGAGGTTTGCAGAAGTAGATGAGGTTTTTGTGGTCAGTGAAGACCTGAACAGGAAAGGGGGAGCCTTGGAGGTATTGTCGCCAGGCATTGAGAGCTCTGATGATGGCGAGGAGTTCTTGGTCATAGATATTGTAATTTTGTTCCGCGGGGATGAAGGATTGGGAGAGGTAAGAACAGGGATGCCAGTCGCCGTTAGAATCAGTTTGGAGGAGGATTGCACCAGTGGCATCTCGAGAGGCATCAGTGGCGATGGCAAAAGGAGCAGAGAGGTCAGGAAGATGGAGGATGGGTTTGGAGAGGAAGGATTGTTTTAAGTGGTCAAAGGATTGTTGACAGGCAGGGGACCATTCCCAAGGTCTGTCTTTCTTGGTGAGATCGATGAGTGGCTGAGTGATGTCAGAGTAGTGGTCAATGAATTGGCGGTAGAAGTTGGCAAATCCAAGGAAGGATCTGACGTCTTTAACTTTAGCAGGTGTTGGCCAAGAGGCAATCCCATCGAGTTTCACTAGGTCCATGGTTAGGGTTCTGGGTTTGACAATCATTCCCAGTTATTCCACCTCAGCAGTGGCAAAGTTGCACTTTTCGAGACAGTGGTGGAGGTCTAGTTCTTCCATTTGTTGGAGGACTCACTTGGTGTGGAAGGTGTGGGAGGTGTCATCTGGGGAGAAGATAAGGAGGTCGTCCATATAGATAATGAGCCATCCTTCGGCAATCATATCTCGAAAGGAATCATTCATGAATCTCTGGAAGGTGGAAGGAGAGTTGTTCATCCCAAAGAACATGACAGTGGGTTCGAAGAGTCCTTTATGAGTAATAAAGCCACCTTTCAATTGGTCACTATCTTTGATGTAGACATTGTTATATCCCCATTGTACATCGAACTTGGTGAAGACTTTGGCTCCTTTGAGTTTATCAATGAGGTTGGAGACTAGGGGGAGTAGATAGGCATCAAGAGTGGTATAGGAGTTGAGATATCTGTAGTCCTGACAAGGGTGGAGTTTTCTGTCCTTTTTCTTGATGAAGAAGAAGGAGGAGGCTTGGGGGAATTTGGATGGTCTAATTTTTCCACTATGAAGGTTTTCTTTGAGGAAATCCTCGGTTGCTCTTTGTTCATCTGGGGAGAGGGGGTAGATTTTCCCAATTTTTGGGACGAAGGTTTCATTGAGATTAATGATGTGGTCATAGGGTCTGGAGGGAGGGAGATGTGCTGAGGCTGCTTCAGAGAAGACAGAGGCAAACTGAGAGTATTTGGAGGGGAGAGTTACTTTGGGTTTTGCTTTCTCAGTTTCAATTGCGAGGTTTGTAGCGGTGGTGAGGCAGGAGATGATGGTGGAACCTTTAGGAATGAAGCGAGAACCACATCTCATGACTCGACAGAGGACCCGGTTTACAGTGGCCCTTTGGAGGAACTTCGGTTTGGTTTTGAAACCTAAGTAATCATAGAGCTTCGCATCATGGGTGGCATTGATGTTTACATGTCTGGGGAGTTTCGATGGGGTAGGAGGACGGACAAAGTGGGAGTTGTGTCTTTGGGAGTCTGTGAGATGTAGGTGGTAGAGGTCTGCAGATTAAACAGTGGCTTCTGGGATGGAGATCATTTGTTCTTTCCAATTAATAATGGGATTAGTGGTGCGAAGCCAGGGGAGTCCAAGGATGATGTTTTCATTTCCACAGTCCATGACGTGAAAGATGGTCTTTTGGGTAACTCCCTCAATGTTGACAAAGGTTGACGTGGTGTAAAGGATGTCTCCTTTCCTGTTGGTGGATTGATCGATGTTTCTGACTTTGATGTGTATGGGAAGGCAGTCTCTGGGTAGCTGGTTCTTTCGGACGAAGGCCCAGTCAATACAGGAGATTTCTGCTCCACTGTCAACAAGAGCGGAGGTTTCGACGGCTGTGTTAAACGAGCACTATTTAGTAGCTCTGAACGTTCTATAATTATATAATAATGACTTAGTTTATAGTAGATTACATAATCTTTCTTTGTCGTATATAAGATTCAAACCCAGCATCTGAGTTAGAATAACATTTTGTTCTCTTACTACTACGTTCAATAACATCAACATGTTGACACCTGGTGAGTACCAGTATTCCTCTCCCTCGGAGGTCTACGGTTTTTACAGGTTATGAGCCCTGCCTAACGCACCATGATGAGTGCCCTATGGGCAGCATACATGAGTAGCTGGTCGGTAACCAGGCTTCAGCCTAAAAGAACATCGCAAACGCAGCATGTCGTAATGCACCTCTTCTTTGAGAGTAGCAATGAATGAGCATGAACGCCGTGGGACTGAACCCATGCTAGTCTAGCACGCTAATGACGTTGCGTTCTAGCTTCTATCACAATGTCCCTCAACACCAACACGAGCTCCGGCATCCAAATCTTCACCGGCTCCAACTGGAGCTCCTTCTGGTCCTCCATGGCACCCTACCTTCAAGCCACTAGCCACACTTGGCTTATCAGTGTCACTATGCCACCCACTCTTACAAGCACCTCCACTAAGGAGGAGTGTGAGTTTTGGATCCAATGGACCAAAGCCAATGACACTATCATCGGGACCATCTTAGTCCACCTATCCAAGTCTCTGAAGTCCAAACACATGGGCACGAAGACTGCCGCCGAGCTCATCAAGGCTCTAAAGGATGAACACAATGTCCCAGGCATCATGGGGGCTTACAAGCTCTTCAAGGAGCTACTCGCTGTCGAGATCCCATCCAACTCTCATCCTGCTCCCGCTCTCAACAAGATTGAGACTCTCTTTGCACGATTGGGCAATGCCAGCCACACGATCTCTGACAAGGTGCAAGCCATGCTTATCCTAGCCAAGCTCCCTATGTCCATGGACTTCGTCGCTCAGATGATTGTCCAGGAAAAAGACAATGCTGGCAAGGCCAAGGACCCCACCGTCGCAGGGATTCACACCACTGCGGTCCTTCAGGGCAAGAGCAAAGCCCCCGCCCAAGCGAATAAATTATTGGCAGTCAAGCCAAAGGGGTCTGACCTCAAGTTCTAACAACAACAGCAACTCCAAGGGGAAGCTGGATCCTCAGGACTTGGACTCGATGGCACCCCATGGTGAGGTACCCACCGAGGTACCAAAGGTAGTTGTGGACGAGCACGAGGTCATGGCAACGGGTGTGGAAACCACTCCAGTGGTGGAAGTAGCCACCACAATCATCAGATTGCCTCCACGGCCATCATGTCTTACCATGAACCATCATATGCCGTCGCCGACCCCCACACCATCTCCTCATGCCCCACCTCTCTCTATCAAGGAGAAAAAGGTCCTCTTGCTTCTAAGCAAATTCTAAAGGCCTTCTCCCTCACAGATAGAATTGGGGTTAAACCCTCTTGCGAGGTTATTCACTCACTCGATGCTACCATTGCTGCCGCCACTACCACATCATCCACATTGATGGACATTGATGAAGACGAGGAAGACCCTCGTCCTACGAAGAGATCACACCACTCCCGTTGAAAGGAGATCATGGCTCCCCCAGCAGAGAACTGGGATGAAGAAGACATTGTCAATGTCTGTGGCTCTGAATATGGAGTCAACGACGAGATCGCCCAAACGGTGGGCATTGACGCTGATAGCGACGACCCGACCTGGGGTCTTCTGATCGTAAGGCAAGTTGATCCAATCCTTGACTTTATTTCCCATTACTCATGACCCAAATCCGTACGCTTTTGCGAAAAACAGTTGACCTGTTGGATGGGCGGAGCTAAAGATGGGAATAGAGTACAAGTAGATATGGAAATTGCTGTACCTGTCGCCCATCACGTGAATATTCATAACCATGTGTGCAATATGTGTCAGAAAATACAGTAAAGCCTGATCAAACAGATCCCTCAAATGCTCTTGCAATGGGAACCGTCACACAAACCTCTGGATTCTAGACTCAGGTGCTTCTATGTACTTTACTCCAGAACAATCCAACTTTGTTGAATATGCTAAATTAAGCAAGAAGAATATGATCCCAGTTAAAACTGCTGGTCAAATGGTTTACGTCATAGGAATAGGCAAATGCCTTATCAGTTGGGAATACTAGGGAAAATCTCATGTATTCGAGATTGGCAATGTTGGCCACCTTCCCCATGCTAGAGTATGACTAGTATCTATGGGAAGATTACTTGCACATGGTGCTACAGTCTCAGGTGACCATCACTATTTAACTTTACGATATGGAGATGGAAGCGTTCTCGCAATCTTCCTTCCAGGATGCATTGCACCTGGAATGTATACCATCAAGGCACTACCCCTAGAAGGTGCCAGCTTCACCAAAGATATAACCTATGACATCCTCCATCGACGGTTCGGACATCCGTCAAAAGACGTGATAAAACATGCTAAAAAGCATACAGATGGAATCCCTGATTCTATTCAAATCTCCTCTCAGGACACTATATGTCTAGGCTGTGCTTTGGGCAAAATGCCAAACAGGAGTTATCCTCCCACCGATTGACGTGCTAAAGCACCTTTCGAGTTGATCCATTCGGATCTTAAATCCTTCCCCATCAAATCTTATCATAAGTTTCGATATGTCATTGTATTTTACAATGACTTTTCATCAAATGCATGGACAATCCCTTCGAAGAAAAAGAGCAATGCTGTCAAGGCAACCGCAGATTGGCTGATGTATGTCACCAATAGCCACAACTTACATGTTAAATCATGGATGTCAGATGCAGGGGGAGAATATAAATAAAAACAATTTGATGATCTTCTTCGGTCAATGGGAATTGAGGTTCATACCTCAGCTCCACACACCCATCAACAAAATGGCCGAGCCGAAAGGGTTATTCGGACCATGATGGACAAATCAGAGGCAATGCGCAATGAGGCATGCATCCCTGATAGTTGGTGGGAATTCTCAATTGCACACGCAGTATACGTATATAATCATACACCAAAACAAAACAACAATTGGAAAACCCTTTACGAGTTGATCTATGGATTCACCCCTAGCATCACACATCTTCACATCTTTGGATGCATGGCATATGTATTCATCCCTGCTGAAACTCGAAAGGACAAGCCCGTCCCTAAATCTGAGCTTATGGTGTACCTGGGCATTGCCCTAGATAACGTGATAAAAGGAGTAAACTGCATATTTATGCGATCTGCCAACAATGTGATCTTCACATCACCGCATGCATTGTTTGATGAAACACGCTTTCCTAAATGTTCGAGCTCTAAAGCTCAACCGGCAGCCAGAAAGGCGCCTACAATGTCATTTAATCCAGGAAACATTCACATCCCTGATGACCCTACCGATGATGATCTTGCACCATCCTTACCACCTCCACTTCCGCGAACTCCACCTCCCGGACCTTCTACTCTGATGCCTCCTGCAACAAAGAAACAGCAGAAAGCACCTGGTCCGCCTCTTCATCCAGCTATTCCCAGACAATCCGAAAGACTTTGTCGCGTGCCCAACAGGCTGGACAATGTGTATGGTGATGACCGACACCCAGTCTCAGTGGAACAGGACATAAATCGTCCCAATTGCTGGAGAGACATGGTCCAACCAAGACCTTCTCGTCAAAATGCCTGGAAATCTCCCTGATTCACCCATTCCTCCTGCCCCGTCTAGCTCAGATAGCGAAGCAGAAGTGGAACAGCTAAGTCATGAAGGGGGAGTAGAATTAGCCACATTTCTAATGACGAAGGTGATACCTCAAGAGGCACACACTGCAGAACAAAAGCCTCTATGCAAATGGACATTCAAGGACATAGAAACTCTCCCGCTTGATCAGCAAAAGGAGTGGAAGATTGCATGTCAAAATGAACTTGACATACTAAAAAAATGCAATGTCTTTGAAATAGTGGACCTCCCAAGGGGGAGGAAAGTTATATGAAACAGATGGGTTTTCGATGTAAAACCCGATGGTTACAAACAAGCCTGCCTTGTAGCTAAGGGCTTCTCCCAAGTCAAAGGAATAGACTTTGACCATATATTCTCACCGGTCGTGCAATTCGAAACAGTGCGCTTAATGCTAGCATTTGCCACCCTAGAGAACTGGCATATTGAAGCTCTCGATGTTAGAAGCACCTACCTATATGGCAAGCTCACTGAAGAGATTTACATGGCTCAACCCCATGGCTTTACAATCCCTGGCAAAGAGCACAAAGTGCTCCGCTTATTGCGTGTCCTATATGGCCTAAAACAGGCAGGATTAGCCTGGTGGGAAACTCTAAATGAGTCCATGAAAGAATTAGGCTTTGAAAGGTTAAAATCCGATGCTGGAATATTCCTTTATAGGAAGAAAGGCACAACAATAGTTGTAGCTATCATTTACATGGACGACTCAATGTTCTGTGGCCCCGCAAAGGCCATAGTCGACGAGGTTAAAGGCACTTTCATGCACAAGTGGGAATGTAGAGACCTGGAGGAGGCTAAAGCCTTTCTCAATATGAGAATCAAGCGAGATGGCTGCAAGATCTTGTTTGATTAATGCACTTATCTTGATAAAATACTTGAATGATTCAGCATGACAAATGCCAGGTCTGCACCCACACCTTTCCTGAAAGGTTATTATCCACCTGCTGATAATGAACCAGTCGACATTGAACTAAAGTCGAAATTCCAACAAGTGATTGGTTCCCTGCTATACCTAACACTCGGAACATGCCCTGATATCGCTTATGCTGTAACTGCACTCTCGCAACATGCAGCACGACCTTCTCATGAACACCTCAATTGTGCACTTTATATATGCCAATACCTACTTAGGACTAGACACTACTCCCTTGTCTTCGATGGTGGTTCACAAGCTGGTCTTATAGCCTTTACTGATTCAGATTGGGCATCAGATCCCATCACACACCGATCTCAGACAGGCTGGTTCTTAAAACTAGCAAATGGCATCTTCAGTTGGCAATCATGCCATCAAGAGAGAGTAGCTCACTCCTCCACTGAAGCAGAATATGTTGCCCTGTCAGATTGCAGCAAGCAAGTGATCTGGATCCGATCACTTCTGTCCGAACTAGGATACGAGTTAAAACCTATCCCCATCTGTGGAGATAACCAAGGATCAATCTTTATGGCCTCGAACCCTGTTACTGAAAAACATAGCAAGGATGTTGATATTCATTGGCATGCTATCAGGGACTTCATCCATGAGAAGAAGACCAAACTATTCTTTGTTGCAGGGGCAGTCAATCCGCCAACATGCTCACGAAGAATCTTGGTCATATCAAACTCGACCAATTCCAAAAGGATATTGGATTGATATTCCATGACCAAGCACAAGAATATGTGCTCATTACTACATACTACTTGCGCTCAAAGAGGCAGCAAAGTATGGGAGAGTATTGAACGAGCACTATTAGTAGATTACATAATCTTGCTTTGTCATATATAAGATTCAGACCCAGCATCTGAGTTAGAATAACATCTTGTTTTCTTACCACTATGTTCAATAACATCAACACGCTGATATCTGGTGAGTACCAGTATTCCTCTCCCTTGGAGGTCTACGGTTTCTACAGGCTTTAAGAGTGTGTGAAGGTGTCACAAGGTGAATGGTGATCTTTATTGCTTTGGACAAAGATGATATAAGTACAGGTGCACAGGTAGTGATAGGAGATCCTTGCGTCGAATGAGGTCTCCTCTTTAAAAATCCAGGGTAAAAGAGGCTTTTCCGACTATTTTTTTGTCGTCATCACTCTCAATTTTCTCTAGGGTGGGTAAGTCCTCCACAACTTTGGCAACTTTCCTGGTGTATTTAAATGAAGTGGAGTTTGAGGTGAAGGTGGTGCAGGAGGATGCGTTGTGTCCTGGTTTTCTACAGCAGAGGCAAAGTCCTTGTTTGAAGCATTGTTCTCTCTCAGCAGGAGTGAGCTTCTGAATGCAGACTGCGTCGACATCCATGGCGTCTGGGTCTCATTCCTTATGGTTTGAGGAAGAGGTGTGGTGGGGTACAAAGTTGTTGATGGCAGAGGAGCATCCTTTGTGGTTGAGAGGCGAGGTAAGCATGACGTTGTTGGTCGTTGATCCTCTGCGAGTGTTTGTACCAATCAGCAACCTTGTTAGAGATGGTTTCCATGAGGTAGATCCTTTCGAATAAGGAAGGTGGAATTCCGGTAGAGAAATAGTGGCAAAGAGTTGCTTCTTTGGTTACTCCTGAGATGGCAATCTGGTTCTGGAACTAGGATATGTATTGGGCCAAGGAGATAGAGAATTTTCCAGGGCTTTTCTCAATCATCCTCTGGGTAGTAAGCCAAGCGAGAGCATTGGCTGTGGAGTTGGCATGCATCAGCAAACCAACCCTCAGCTGTCCACCAAGTGACAGTCTGTCCATAGCTGGCCAGCTCACCCAGCTCTCCAGCACCTCCCAGCAAGGTATCTAACTGGCCAGCTCTGTCCAGCTTGTCCCAGCTCCTCCCAGTAACCCCTATCTGTCCCAGACTGTCCCAGCACCTTCCAGTACTTCATTAAAAGTGATGCTAAATCCCACTATCCCCAGTACTCCCAGCACATCCCAGTACTCTCCAGCACTCCCAGTTACACAGCTACTTATTTTAGTCTCAGAGAATTTATTTTTATTCAATCTAAATTTAGTAACTACATGATTGTGTAATATATATTGCCTAATATAGTAGGATCCCCAACCATGCACCTCACTGTATGCCCCTTTGCTTAACAATTGTATCAGACAGCAATCAACACAAATGTATAACTATGACTATGGCTAATACTATTATTTAATAGTCATATATATACCATTGCTACCATATGGTACCAAGCATGCAACATCCATTACAACTAACCAATGTCTTTGCCAATATCCCTAACCCCCCCTAACATTGTTTAGCCTCCTAACCAGGTCTAAACTAATATTTGCCACCTAACCCAGACTAACATTGTGTTGCCTCCTAATCCAGACTAACTATTGATTAACCAAGCATGACTCCTAACCAGATACTAACCAAGCTTGTCCAGGCACACTAACCCCAACTAACAAAGCAGGAATCCTAACCAAGTACTAACCAAGCACTAACCAGACACTGACCAAGATTGTGGCTCGCAAATTTGTCCTGTGTGAATCATGCGCTTACTGTTGGCTGTATCAGAGGTAGGGTGGATGAATACCTTTCATATGAATCATGGATCATGTGATTCGGCACCGATCTGGGTGAGATATAACCATTTTAGTATCAAATGTCATTTTTGAAGAAATTGTGATTGATCAGCTTTGCTTATCGCATTGAAACATGTCCGATCTGCAGTTTGTCACTACTGAATGATATGTGGAGGGGATGCACGGCCTCCATCTCAGCATTAGATCGCCAGGATCGGACATCACACTGCTGGAATATAGCCATTTTTGAGATTTATTATGATAAAACATAGATTAGCTTCTGTGAACTGAATAAGCGGTGGAAAAAATCGGAAAAAATCAGTGATTATGGAAGTCAATCATAGGAATCTTTTGTTAGTCTGGGTTAGGAGACAAAACATTGTTTAGTCTTGGTTAGGAGGCAAAGATTGGTTAGAACTGGTTAGGAGGCAACACAATGTTAGTCTGGGTTAGGAATATTGGCAAATATATTAGTTAGGACTGGTTAGGAGGCAAAACAATGATAGAGGGTTTAGGGATATTGGTGAAGACATTAGGATCTGGGTAGAAGGCAAATAATATTAGGAGGAGTTAGGGATATTGGTGAAGACATTGGTTAGATCTGGTTAGAAGGCAACATAATGTTATGGGGGGTTAGGAATATTGGAAAAGTGTTGGTTAGATCTAGTTAGGAGGCAACACAATGTTAGGGGGGGTTAGGAATATTGGCAAAGACATTGGTTAGTGGTCATGAAAAAGTGTAGTCAAAAAATGTACAAAAGTTTGATGTATCTGGGAGACCTGGAAGACCTGGGGAGAGCTGGAGTAGCTGGGGAGAGCTGGGGCAGTCTATGGAGTGGCTGTGTCATTATGTGGCTGTGTCTCTGGGGGAGCTGGAGAGTCCTGGGAGTCCTGGAGTAGCTGGAGGATTCTGTGAAGAGCTGTCATGTCTAGGGAGTGCGAAGGTCCAAAAGGCTGGTTTGCTGATGTGCTTGAAGGACTCTTTGAATTTGTTGTAGAAGTTGGTCCACTTTCCGAAAGAGGTACCTCCACCTGCGAGTTTCGCAGCGGTGAAGGTGTCTGCCCAGGTGGCAGCAGTGCCTTCCTTCATGAAGGAGAGGGCAAAGCTGACTTTTTTATTGTCGGTGTCATAGATAGCAAAGTTGATGGTGATGTAGCATTGAATAGAATGCATGCAGGGCATCACCTTGCTGTGGACTCCATTAAAGGATTCGGGTTGGAAGAGATGGAGTTCAGTGGGTTTCGACATAGTGGGAGGGTTTTGAGGGGGGGGAGCAGAGATTGAGATAGGTGGGGAAGGGGAGGATGAAGGAGGAGTACGAGAACGAGGGATGGAGATGCTGGCAGAGAACTGGTGAGAGAGGTCTGTAGCTAGGGTGGTAGTTGCATCTTCTTCCTCAGGGGAGAGGAGAGGGAGATCAAGTTCTAAGGGTTCTTCATTGCTAGAAGGACGAGAGAGGGGCTCTGGTAACTCTGGGGCTGGTGGGTCTTCTCTCCAAGAGGAGGAGGCTAGAGGGTGACGAGGTTGGGGTGAGACAAGTGGGTTTCGGGGAGTAGGAGGAGAGGAGGTGTTCTTTCCCTCAGGTATAAGGTAGAAGGGGAGTTTTGGAGGAATGGTGGGAACAGTTCACAATAATGGTGACTGTAAGGAAAGCTAGAGATTTTGTTATGACTGGCCTGGGTAAGGTCAGAAGTAGACTTGAAGGACAATGGACTGGAGGCTAAGAGGAGCTCATTGTGTTCATATCGAACGACAGGAGTTTTGAGAATTACTAAGAGACAAGAGAGCACATGCTCAGAGGACTAGAGGGATGAAGGAACTCAGAGGGTGGGCAAAGAGAGTGTGTATATCGAGTAGCTCCAGCTTGGGGTTTACAGGCGAGGGGAGAAGTCCTTAAGTACTACGAGATGGAAGGTGATTGAATCGCATGGAAGGTGTGTGTCATTCGCAGTAAGGATGAGTAAGAAGCTGTGGATGGCTGTGAGTACAGTAAGCAAGAAGGAGATAAGAGGTAAGCGATGATAAGCAAGTATGAGTAATACACAGCAAGGAATGAGTCAAAGAAGCTGTATACAACTAAAGTACATGGAGTAGACTACATAGACACGGAAAGCATAAGAGAAGGAAAGAGAGCATAAGCAAAGAAAAAAGAGATGGATCGATCATAACAGCAGATAACACACACCTTCCATGCGATTCCATCACCTTCCATCTTGTAGTACTTAAGGACTTCTCCTCTCATTTGTAAACCTCAAGCTAAAGCTACTTGATATACACTCGCTCTGTGCCCACTCTTTGAACTCCCTCATCTCCTGAGTCCTCTGAGTGTGTGCTCTCTTATCTCTTAGTAATTCTCAAACTCCTGTCATTTGATACAAACACAACAAGCTTCTCTAGAAATCCTCTGTTCTTCATCTCTCGAGTCTATGTCTGACCTTACCTAGGCCAGTCATAGCAAAAGCCTTAGCTTTCTCTTTGCAGTTACCATTGTTGTAATCTGTTCCCACCATTCCTCCAAAACTCTCCTTCTATCTTAAACCTGAGGGAAGGAACACCCCCTTCCCTCCCACCGCTTGAAATCCCCTAGTCTCTCCTCAACCTCGTCACCCTTTAGCCTCTTCCTCTTGGAGAGAAGACCCACTAGCTCCAGAATCACCAGAGTCTCTACCTTGTCCTTCCAGCGACAAAGAACCCCTAGAACTGGATCTTCTCCTCCTTTCACCTGAGGAAGAAGTCGCAACTGTCACCTTAGCCACGGACCTCTCTCACCAGTTCTCAGCCAGCATCTCCATCCCTCGTTCTCATACTCCTCCGTCGTCCTCTCCTTCCCACCTATCCCAATTGTTGTTCCCCCCCTCGAAACCCTCCCACTATGTCGAAACCCAAATAAAGATCACCATTCGCCTTGTGACACCTTTGCAAACTCTGAAAGCCATCGAAACCTCTGCTCTTGTTGATAGTGGACCAGAAATCTCCTGTATCGACTGGGCCTTTGTTAGAAAGAACCAACTACCCAGAGATCACCTTCCTATATCCATGAAAGTCAGAAATGTCGACCAATCCACCAACAGGAGAGGAGACATTCTTTATACCATGACACTCTTTGTTGACATCGAAGGAGTTACCCAAAAAACCATCTTCCATGTCATGGACTGTGGAAAGGAAAATATCATCCTCGGACTCCCCTGGCTTCGCACCACTAATCCCATCATTAATTGGGAAGAACAAATGATCTCCATCCCAGAATCCACCATCTAATCTGCAGATCTCTACCACCTATATCTCACAGACTCCCAATGACACAACTCCCACTTTGTCCGTCCTCCCCCTACCCCATCGAAACTCCCTTGACACATAAACATCCATGCCACCCATGATGCAAAACTCTATGATTACTTAGGTTTCGAAACTGAACCACAGTTCCTCCAAAGGGCCACCATAAACCCAGTCCTCTGTCGAGTCATGAGATGTGATTCTCGCTTTATTCCCAAAGGTTCTACTCTCATCTCTCGCCTCACCACTGCCACAAACCTCGCAATCGAGACCGAGAAAGCAAAACCCAAAGTGACTCTCCCTTCTGAATACTCTCAGTTTGCTTCTGTATTCTCAGAAGCAGCCTCGGCACACCTTCCTCCCTCCAGACCCTATGACCACACCATTAATCTCGATGAAACCTTCATCCCAAAGATTGGGAAAATCTACCCCCTCTCCCCAGATGAACAAAGAGCAACCGAGGATTTCCTCAAAGAAAGCCTCCATAGTGGAAAGATTAGACCGTCTAAATCTCCCCAAGCTTCCTCTTTTGTCTTCGTCAAGAAAAAGGACCAAAACTCCACCCTTGTTAGGACTACAAATATCTCAACTCCCATATCACTCAAGATGCCTATCCACTCCCCCTAGTCTCTGACCTCATTGACAAACTCAAAGGAGCCAAAGTCTTTACCAAGTTCGACGTACAATGGGGATATAACAATGTCTACATCAAAGAAGGTGACCAATGGAAAAGTGCCTTCATTACTCATAAAGGACTCTTCAAACCCACTGTCATGTTCTTCGGGATGAACAACTCTCTTTCTACCTTCCAAAAATTCATAAATGATTTCTTCTGAGACATGATTGCCAAAGGATGGCTCGTCATCTACATGGATGACCTCCTTATCTTCTCCCTAGATGGCACCTCCCACATCGAACATACCAAGCAAGTTCTCTAATGAATAGAAGAACTAAACCTCTACCTCTGTCTCAAAAAATGCAACTTTGCCACTGCTGAAGTGGAATACCTTGGAATGATTGTCAAACCCAGAACCCTAGCCATGGACCCTGTGAAACTCGATGGGAACGCCTCTTGGCCGACACCTGCTAAAGTTAAAGATGTCAGATCCTTCCTCGGGTTTGCCAACTTCTATCAATGATTCATCGACCACTACTCTGATATTGCTCGACCACTCATCGATCTCACCAAGAAAGACAAACCCTGGAAATGGTCCCCTGCCTGTCAACAATCCTTCAACCACTTAAAAAAATCCTTTCTCTCTAAACCCATTCTTCGTCTTCCTGACCTCTCTGCCTCTTTTGCCATTGCCACTGATGCTTCTTGAAATGCCACTAGTGCAATCCTCCTCCAGACTGATTCCAATGGCAACTGGCACCCCTGTTCTTACCTCTCCCAATCCTTCATCCCTGCAGAACAAAATTACGATATCTATGACTGAGAACTCCTCGCTGTCATCAGAGCTCTCAAAGCCTGGTGACAATACCTTCGAGGCTCCCCCTTCCCTGTTCAGGTCTTCACTGACCATAAAAACCTCACCTACTTCCATGAACCTCATAACCTCAATTGGCAACAAGCTCATTGGCTTCTTGACCTCGCTGACTTTAACCTCAAAGTCACCCATGTTCCTGGTAAACTCCTCACAGGTCCTGATGCCTTATCTTGCTGCCCTGACAAATTGACCAGCCAATCCACTGTCTATAGCAAAGCAGTCACCTTGCTCCCTCCTTTACTCTTTGTCCATGTCATCAATACCACTCTCTGCGACATTATCGCCTCAGCATCTGGCAATGATACCCTTGTGCAGAATACCCTCCAAGCCCTTGATGGCTCCATTCCCCCTGCCTTCCGTTCTCGTCTCTCCGGTTGGCAGACTGACAGTGGACTCCTCACCCACGAGAACCGAGTCTACATTCCTAACGAACACACCATCCGCCGCAATATAGTCTCTCGCATGCATGACCACTCCTCTGCAGGCCACCCTGGTTACCTGAAGACCTGCCAGCTCATCGCTGCTGAATACTGGTGGCCTGGTCTTGCCCAATTCATCTGCAAATATGTCAAAGGTTGCTCCCTCTGCTAACAAAACAAAACAAACACCCATCCTACCGTTCCCCCTCTCACCCCCATCAAATCCTCCTCCACCTGTCCCTTCCAGTAGATCTCTTGTAATCTTATCACTGACCTCCCCTCCTTCTCTGGGTTTGACTCCTTATTGGTTGTGGTCGACCATGGAGGCTTACAAAGGGGGTAATTCTCTGTCCTATCAAAAAAACCATGACCGCTGAAGGAATAGCAACCCTTTTCTTCCACAAAGTTTACAAACACTTTGGACTCTATAACAAAATCATCTCTGATTGGGGCCCCCAGTTTGCATCCTCCTGTGCCAAAGAACTCGGAAAGGTTCTCAGATACAACCTCTTCCTCTCCATTGCTTATCATCCACAATCAGATGGAGAAACCGAATGAGTCAACTAAGAAGTCGAGACCTATCTTCGGATTCTTTGCGGAGATAACCCCACCTCATGGGCCCATCTAATCACCCAAGCAGAGTTTGCCCACAATCACTGCATCAGCAAACCAATCCTCATCTAGACAGGTCTGGCCAGTACTGGACAGCTGACCTAGGGTGACAGATGTCAACAGCTACGTTCCCAACTGGCTAAAGCTGGCTAGTACCCCATAGTCTGTGACAGACTGTGACAGTGTAACCCAGTGCAATCCAAATATTTCCAGATAGCTCATGAAATCCCAATATCCAGAATTACAATCAAATCAAATTTATTGATGACTATACTATGTACATTCTCTACTACTATATATATACTACTAATATAGGATGATGAACATAGACTCACCATCAGTTATCTACACATAACATAAGAAAGAATAAATCAATGACAAGTCAAATGTACATTGAAAAAAACTTACTAGAACCATCATCAATAGTGTCTATAATGACAAATACTGAGGGAAGTAAATACAAGGATTGCCATTGTCAGAATCAACAATGACTACTATGATTGTATATGAAAATCAATAAAATACATTGGCGTTCAGTGTAAGGATATCTCACTGACTGCTCACTTTTCCTAGTAAGGATGAATGTAATATCTGATGATTTTCATTGTGCATACCATTGATGAACACGTCTTTAGTGGTTGGTTTCAGATGATTTTTTCAATAGTCATTCTTACTTTTTTGAATCACTATCCATGCCTTAAGCATGGATATACCATGGTTGTATCACTTATATCAACTATGAGTCCCATTGTCTAACAATATTTACATATCCAATCACACCATATTGATACGGTCAATCTAGCAGCATCAAATGCATTGCTTGCATGGTACAAACACGAAAGCTAACTCGGCGCGCACAGGAAGAGCGAGTTTGATGTATACAGGGAACAGTACAGTATTAATCATCCAACTGAGTCTTATTTTTCGAGTGTGCCCAAGTCCAGTGTTCTTTGTTGCTACCTGAATAGTATGAGTTGAACGATTAGCATAATTACCTGGAATTTTAAGAACAATCATCGATCACGTTTGCCTTCCTGCATCTGGTCTTCTTGCTTTGGCTCTCTGTGTTCGTGATAGTGGGTTTGTTGTCTACTGTAGTGGCCTGTTGTTGGCACGTGTGTTAGCCAAATATCCGAATATCAAAACTGGCATACTACGAGATAGCGATTTGAGTCTGGCTTGTTCTTGATGGTCTTGGACTCGGAAGCGATGAGACTGTTTGTTTGGACCAGGAAGAGATCAGCAGCCACTTCTTCAGGGGATTTTCACCTTGATCCAGAGGGCTAGGACATTTCGTGTCCATGTGTCAGCAAGCAAACAACATGATGTGATATACAACATTTAATTTTAACAGGGCGTCGGCCGCCACTTTCATGCTATTGTCAATCTCAAGTTTGACCTCTCGTCGTTTACCTTTATCCTTGGTTCACTGTGCTTTGAAGTTGGTGATGGCCCTGTGGCAAATTCCGTATACTTCATCATCCTCTTGATCAAGATTGAGGATTGTCCCAGTGCGACGACTCTTGATCATGTTATAATGGGCTGTTTCCAACGAGCAGTGCAAATCTTCAGCAATAAGCTCGGTACTGATATATGGAACGACCACAAAGCTTATGAAATGAGTACAAAGGAGAGGAGTGAATGCATTTGTCAAGGTTGATGTCTGTGGGAAAAGGTCGAGTAATGCACAAGTGATGATTGCATTACCTCTCATGCCATAACTGTAGAGTATCAGATAAGAATAAAGTAAACTTTACGACTACTCACTAGCCCAGGTTTGATTGCCTTACAGTCTCGAGAGTTCCACCCATCTTCCTGACCGTCATGGAAGAGAACTTCTTGATGGAGAGGTTGTCCTGCTCCAGCGTGGCCTTGAACACACCCCAAATGAACAATTCTTCGAGATACTCCCTGTCAAATATGAGCTGACAAAGTTCCCCAATTAGCCCCAAGATCTGTTCCGGAAGAGCAAAAAAGTTGATAGATGCAACAGGCTACCTATATCGTGTAGCCCTATCAAGATGTCTATCTTTAGACTTCTTTTTCCGAATATCCATGCAGATTTCCAAAGCAGGGCGGGTTGTTCTGATGTCCCATTGGCCGTACTGCCGGCGAAGCTGACAGTAATGCTTGAATTGAGCTGCAAGTCATTGTGAGATTTCACTTGGAAGACCCTCTTTACAGTCGGGGCATAGCAAGACTTTATCACCTCTTGCATTTACGACATTGGCGGTACCAGTTTTGCTCTCGTAGTCAACTCCACAGAGATTGAGCTCTGTGTTGTAATCAGATATCACTCCAATGGAACTAGATTTATCCTGTGTGTAAAACAACAAATGGCCATCAACCAGAGGAATTTATATCACCAAAACCATACCTCAAGTTTGGTGTTCAAAAACTTGGTCTGAACATCCATGTGAGCAGATTGCCTCTTGTCGGCCAAAGCTTTCGACTTCTTTCGTATGTCTTCATTGTCATTGCTATGCTCTGTAGGAGAACCACAAGTAGGCCCATGAAAATGGAATGAGTCGAATGACATACCACTGCAATCATTGCCACTTACACCTTTAGTACTGTGCTTTGACTGAATGATCTTCGACACAGATGCAATATCTTCCATCTTTCCTGGACTCTTGATTCCCTTAACTGTACAGTCTGCACAAATCTGCAGATCTGTTAGCCATGTACACTATCCAAACATGTAGAATACCTGTTTCTGGGCGCCTAGCTGGGTTCGTGCTTTTCCCTTTGATCCCTATTTCTTCTGAGTCAGCTGGAAGAATAATATCCACGTAGTGACAGAACTTACCTTGACTATGTCATTCTTTTTAGCTTCTTTGTCTTTGTTGTCTGACCCTGACATGATTCTATGCTTTTTGGATACATGCCTATGAGAGTCTGGGTCGGCGTCCATGTCCAAGTTGACAACCTTCAAGTTGCAAGGGTCTTGGTCACGGTGGTCAGGTTTCAGGTCTGATTCAACCTTCTTGCGTGCAATCCGACTAAGTGAGGTATGCTTGCGAGGGCAGTCCGAGTCCGATTCGACCTTCTTGCACACAAGTTTCGTGCTTGAGACAGCCTCGCGAGGGCAGTCCGAGTCTGAGTCTGATTTGTTGACCTTCTTGCGCACGAGTTTCGTGCTTGAGACAGCCTTGTGAGGGCAGTCCGAGTCAGAGTCAGATTTGTTGACCTTCTTGTGTGTGAGCTGACTGGATAAGACTTGAACCTTGAGACTCGGAGGGCGGTCTGAGTCTGAGTCCTCTGAGTCCGATTCAACCTTCTTGCGTGTGACCTGACTAAGTGAGGTAGGCTTGTGAGGGCGGTCCGAGTCTGATTTGACCTTCTTGCGCACGAGTTTTGTGCTTGAGACAGCCTCGCGAGGGCAGTCTGAGTCTGAGTCTGATTTGTTGACCTTCTTGCATATGAGTTTCGTGCTTGAGACAGCCTTGCGAGGGCGGTCCGAGTCCGAGTCAGATTTGTCGACCTTCTTGCACGTGCATCAGCAAACTAGCCTTTTGGACCTTCGCACCACACAGACGTGACAGCTTATGACAGCTCTTGACAGAATCCTCCAGCTTCTCCAGGACTCCCAGGACTCCCCAGCTCCCCTAGACACAGCCA
>JBBPOS010000516.1:0-20316 GCA_038091575.1 Leccinum subgranulosum
AAATGTTTCGATCGTGATTAGAATTAAATATTTTATTCAACTCATAACACTAATTCACAGAAAATATTATGAAATCCCTTGTGAAATAAATTTTGACGTGCTCAAAATATTGGAAACCCCGATGTGTAACCGAGGGGGTATGCAATTTCAGGTCCTGCGCAGCGAGCATGCCATCTCACACTAGTACTCTGCGAGCACGCCATAGATCTATACATGCCCAAGCAAAAACCACCCATAATCTACGACTGCACTACACAACATCACTATCATATCCGGCAGCGAGATTGATCGAGTCCAGCAAGATGTCGTTATAGTCCCCACCCGCTTCCCACATCGCAAAACCCCTCAGGCCGGTCTCCTTGATGTAAGTGCCCTTGACGGAGAACGACTGCGCGTTGTCGAACGACACCATGACCTCGGACGTTTCGTTGTACACATATGGCTGAACGAAAACAAATAATAAAGAGAAGAGGGGAAACGATCGTCAGCATGAAATGCGCCAAAGCGAGAAAAGTCACTCAACCGTCTGACTACATGTGTCATAGTGGTAATAGATCCCTGGCGCCGGATTCCCAAGCGATGTCAAGAACCCGCCGTCGACGAGCCCCCAAAAATCAAATGTCCCGCCCGGGCCTTCGTATACTCCACACGAGTCTACGCTTCCCGTATCGTCCCACGAATCTCCCAGCGGCTGGTTCGACGCGTTGAACATCGGGTACGGCATCAACTCGTCTGTAGCACCTACGAACGCGTCCGATGGCGAAACGCTGAACGAATGCCCGTACGACGCTACCCCGAGCACGATCTGCTCGGGCGGAATTCCTGCAGCGGTCCACGCTGCGACGGCTGAGATAGCTGAGCCGTCCTGGTCCGTAGCCGGAGCACACGTATCATTGAGCGGCGCATTCGGGCCAACGGCGGACGACCACGAGCCCCAGATGTCATAGTTCATGATAGCGATGTAGTCGAGGACGTCGGCAAATCCAGACACATCCGTCGAGGGGCTACCGGATGCGTCCGTGAACGGGGTGATTGCGGTCGCAGCGGAGAGCGTTAGCTTGGCTCCGATGGGGTTCGCGCGGAGTTCTTGGAGGAAAGAGAGGAAGTTTTGGGTATCATTGGCGTTGATGGTGTTGCATCCTATGCCTTGATGGTTGGGGTATTCCCAGCTGGTACACAAGGCGGTGAGCATTCGTCGTGGCCGAGAGTGGGTTGAAGGATACGTACTCGAAGTTAATGCCGTCTAGGTCATATTCTTCCGCAAAATCTGCGACGGTCTGGACGAAAGCAGTGCGGTTCTCTGGAGTTGCTACGTCAGAAGAGAACCAGATACCGCCACCCCAACCTCCGATGGCGATATGAGCAGCGACGCCCTTGGCATCGAGTCAACACAAGGTAGTGAACGGTGCCTCACGAAACTCACGTTTGCATGTGCCAAGCTCACGAATTCGGGGAGGAGTGATGGATCTGATCCATTTAGGGTCAGACTGTTAACACTCGGGGTTGTGACGCTGTCAGGGAATATTTAGTACATTCAATTCCTCGTATTCTAGAATGACTGAACGATGAGCTTACTCACGCAAAAGAGTATATCAGGGTGTTATACTTGTCCCAACTGACGGCCGAGAGCGGGAAACCCTCCGTAGCATGGTAGCCCGCATACCAAGCAGCCGCGACGGAAGGCGGCGCAACGGAAACCACCCGCTGGAAGACGGATAATAAAGTCAGGGAAAACAATGCGCCCCAAGACATCGTTGGTTTCTGAGATTCCGAGAACCGAGCTAAGCTGAGTGTACCCGCTGCCACGAGCTAGCAACCCCGAGCTTCTTATACTCTGTTGGGCCCCGACTCTGGACGCTGTAAGCATTGTCCGTCGGGTAAAATTATACAACCTTGGTGCGTGCTACGTACGAAGATATTTCGGTCCGGTTGAAGTCACGTTGAAATGGAGCGACCACACACCCCTTGTGAAGCTCCTGCATGGTCTTGGGAACTCTTCCAACTTCCGCAGTAAGATCTTGAATTGGAGCTGTGATCCAGAATGTATGAATAATATGGGCTGAAGGCTTCTCGAAGATAGTTCATTGTCGCATACTAAGTCCTGGTGTAGTAGAAGTTCAACTTCAACACCGTATATAACGGGAAAGCGGCTTGGTTGGCTGGAAGTCAATTCTGAGATAGGATGAGAAAGTAAAAGTGACGTACACGCGACCTTCGTCTCGTGTGCTTCCGATAAAATCTCACACTGAAGACCACATGATACTCGATCGATAATCATGTATACAGTATTGATATCCCGGGCGATTCCATCTGCTCGACTGTTCGCCCACAACAATCTCCAGCGTTGCGCATTCAAGAGGGTACGGTCACGTCCCTCCTCCAACACCAACTAACGAACCGACGAGACAAGTTTGTTCACTACAGCACCTCCGTATATCAACACGCACTAGATCAAACCAGCAAATCTTTCGAAAAAACCATGCCTACCCGCGTTCCGCTCCTCTTCGTATGCATCACCTTTCGCCGTGCAGTAGACACGACATACTGACTTTTCCCGCGTCGATTCGGACGATTTGCGAAACACCAGGGCACGATGACCTTTGGGTTCCAAGGCAAGAACGGCGTGCGAACGTCCTCGCTCACGGAGTGCCAGGAAATCCTCGATGTCTTCTTTCGCCACGGACACTCTGAGCTCGACACGGCGCGCATGTACGCCGAGGGAACGACGGAGCAGGTGAGCGGGCACGTTTGACTTGAAAGTTGACCGTCGCGTGTCTACATATTTGCTTTTTGTTCGGACGGGTGGCTCGGTGTTGACGTTTTCGCTTTCTTCCCCAGGTCTTACCCCGTCTCAACCTTGAAAACGCTACTATCGACACCAAGTAAGCCTAGATCTTCCCCATACCGCTGGGTGCCGTCTGGGCAAAGGCTGATGAGTCGCTATTCAGGGTGTACCCATTCAAGGCTGGAGATCACTCTCCAGAGAACTTGCGGAACACCTTCCAAACGTCCCTCCAATGCCTCGAACGTGACAAGGTCCGGGTTCTGTACCTGCACGCACCTGATCGGAGCGTCCCGTTCAAAGACACGGTGCACGAGGTCAACGAGTTGTACAAGCAGGGCAAGTTGTGAGTATTTCCCATGTCTGCTTCTCTACTCAGTAGGGCTGACTCGAATGGTTCGCCAGCGATATTTTTGGCCTGAGCAACTATGCGGCGTGGGAGGTACGCCGTGACATTGGTCTCGTCTTTCTTCAGATCCTGTCTGAACGCTTGCTTGCACGCGACAGGTCGCCGAGATTGTTGGTATCTGTAAGGCCAATGGTTACGTGCTTCCCAAGATCTACCAAGCGTGAGATCGCTCGTCCTCTCTCTTCGCTGACAGACCGACACTCATGTCATGACAGGATGTACAACGCCGTCACGCGCGAGATCGAAGCCGAATTAGTCCCTTGCTGTCGCAAGTACGGCCTCCGACTAGTCATCTATAACCCACTTGCGTATGTCTTCATCGCCGATTTCACGTTCACACGACACGAGCTCACGAACAAACTCAGAGGCGGTCTCTTGGCGGGTAAAGTCAGCTCCGTCGTCGACCAGGCGCCTGAAGGGGGTCGCTTCGACCCCAGTTCCTCCATGGGCAAGATGTACCGCGCGCGGTACCTCCGACAAGGTTACTTTGACGCGCTCGAGCTCCTCAAGGGCGTTGCCGTACGCCTTCCGCTTTCTGGCCAAACCCAAATCTGACGCCTGCTAGGTCAAACATGACCTCCGCCTGACTGAGATCGCGATGCGGTGGTGCCAGCACCACTCTATCCTGAGCGAAGGTGACGGTGTGATCCTCGGAGCGAGTAGCGCTGCGCAGTTGGAGCAGAACTGTGCGGACTCGGAGAAGGGACCGCTCCCGCAGGAGGTGGTGGACGCGCTCGACGAGGCGTGTCGGATTGTGAAAGCCCAGGGAAGTACGCCGACGTATTGGCGGTAGGTTTGGGGGGATAGGGAGGAGATATCTGAAGGATCTGTCTTATCCAATGGATAATGGCAAAGAAGGCGAAACTGCTGTCCAAATTTGTAAGTGAGTACTCAATTGATTGATGGTCTCCTCCGCGGACCGTGCTTGTACCAAATATTCCGAATCGTTGGAGGAACGGGAGGCCGAAAGGAGAACAAGAGACGCCATACCTTTTTCGTCGAGGTCAAGACTTTGACTCGAAGTTGAACTTGGGTTCCACATTCGAGTCCACATCTTTGCTCCTCTGGAACCGAGGCACCAGGCCAAGTGGTGGGAGTCTGACTGAGTGAGGAACACGTGTATCATGTTTCATGTGTCCAGCACACCCTCAGGCTGCCCGAGGACCGCCGGGGTCGGGTCGGATCTCCGAGTGACCAGAAGGAGAAGGATGAAATGTTCAATACATTTGAAAGATAGTTGATCCGAACTCGAGGGATCCCTTGATCCGTCCGATTTGAGGGAGTGATCTCTGAGTACTGTGTAGTTATTAGTAGATTTATTCCTTTGCGTCGTTATCACATCTATGTAGCTGCCGTTATAGTAAACAACGGAGTGTCAAAAGGATGGCAAGCTAGTCCTCAGGGAGTAGATAACGTGCCGTGTACTGGATCATCATACTACATGTGGATAAGTACATGTACATTCGCATTAGTATCTCGTGGTATCATTGCTGCCGTCATGTGTCGTGATGATTTCCGATAGGAAGGAAAAGATGGATTGGAAAAAACAAAAGTCCCACCAAACGAAACAAGAAGATAGCAAGAGAACATCGTCCATCGTCGACTCCAAGATCAAATACCATGCGTGAGTTAGTTGTTCATGTCCTCAATGAACCGTCCCCGATCGCTACGAGCGAGAGTCGCGGCTTGCTTCTTGCCAATCGAGGGGACCAACGAGCTCCAACTGCGACCCGACTCCTTTGAGCCAGAGGCTGTGGCCGACAGTAACTGTTCCGATTCTCTCGGGAGAGACGCCGGAGCCGCCGTACTCCGACTCTCTTCTGCCTCTTTCTCCGCCTGTTCCTTAAGCAACGCCTCGCCTCTCACGCGCAAATACTCCTCTAGCAGGATTGCATTGCGCGAGTTGGCCTTGTACATGGCAATGACGATGTCCCCAACGAGTGGGACGAGCCCCCCACAAGCGGACACTGCATTGTTGAGGATCATGCGTGCGACGAGCCACTGCGGCAGATCTGCCTGGCGCGCCTTGCGCAGGACGAGGGTGTAGTTGAGGGCGGCGCACGCGACATCGCCTGCGACAGGCACGAGGCCGAGGATGGCCGCCCATCCGAAGCGGAGGCCACAGAGGTTGAAGGACTTGTCTAGGCACCGTGCACGGCGTTGAACGGACTTGAGGATCGCAGTGTCGCGTGCAGAGATACCGGGTGGGGCATCGCGCTGTTTTGAACGAAAGAGCGTGAGATGCCAGCCAGCGGGCCCGAGGCGTGCTTACCCTTTTGCGACGCTGTTTGCCCCTAGCGTCGTTGTAATATTCGTACACTGGATCTGCTGGAGAGTATTGTTCCAAGTGTTTGTTGAAGAGCTTGATGCCAACTTTCTGCATGTACAGAGAGGACATGACTGTGGAACGAAAGCTTGAATTCAATCGGACGGCTTTTTTCCAATTTGTGTAATACCCTCAGTCTCGAGTACGTCATCGATCAAATATGACCTAGCACAGCCCCCCTGCAGGGCTGCGCGTGGTCACTCCGGCACTTCTTTGCACCTCATCCACAATGATTCTATCAGAAAAATACGTACAAGACAGTTTCCACAGCTATCTCAAGTCTTCGCTGACCCATGCAAAGGTAGAGAGACTCATCGAGCCAGAAGTGCTTGCGAGTGCGGAGGGCGACTTGATGATCTCCGGCAAGTGACCCTTCTTTAGCGAACCCCGCTAATTTCGTATCCTGACGACGTCCCACTCCACTGGCAGGTCCCGCACTTTGTCTTTATTTCGCCGCCCTCCGCTGCACTACCGTTCCACCGTCCGTGCCACTTCCCCGCAGTTCTAAAACTGATCCCCCGCGCGACCTCACCGAATCCAACTGTCCACCCACCTTCCTCGGCTTCCTCCGCGTGTGGGCCTCCACAGTGCCCAAGATCCAAGGCCTCGTACCGGAACACCAGCACGACCTCGCACGCATCATCTGTGGCCTCGATCCCCTCAGCGAGCCTTTTAATCCCGCCATCTCTGGGATTGCAGCCGATCTCCGCGCAGTCGCGATCGAGATATCGCAAAGACGCTCTTTCCAGGACAGATACGCTAGCGATATCCAGGCAGCGCTCGACGCGGGTGGGCAAGGCGCCTCCCTCAAGGTCAAAACCTCTTTTGTACCCCCGCCTGCTTACGATGGCCCATTCTCGTCAGCGTCTGATAAGGATAAGCTCAGCACCGCCTCCCTGTACTCGCCGCGCTCACCAGCCTCCTCTGTGTTCCCCTCGCGCACACCCTCCCCGGTGCTGTTCCCACAGGGTTCCCCCGCGCTAGAGCGCATCCGCCAGATACTCTATGCCGCACTCGGCGACGTCCTCGCGGACAATGTTTCCCTCGGTCGTCTCCTCAAAAGTGACCCACCCCGCGCCTACTTTGCCTGCGTCGCCCTCGCGATCGTCGAAGTAGGCACGCGCGCTGTAAAGCCTGACGGATCGATCGATGGCGGTTTCGGGTTGCAGATAACCTTGGAAGAGTGCCCGGACGCCCTCCTTCCGCTGATGACCGAGCTTGGGGATATAGGGAAGCAAATGAAGAAGATCAGGCAGCGGGATACGGAAGCGGCGATCGAGGCGGCGCAGCGAGGCGAGGAGCCGGGAGTAACGCGGCTCGAGCATCTCGAACGGATATTGCAGGAGGGCGTGGGGTACGATCGGGGTGTTGCGTGCTCGAGCGCATGTGAAAGACCCAGTGGTCATGGCGGATGTGAGCATCTCGTCCGGAGGGAGAGCGTCGAGGGGCGGACGGTCGCGTTTTCGAACCGGATTAATGCGCTTGCGCTCAACATCGCCAAGATCAAGACGTTCCGCGAGAGACAGAGCGAGGTGTTTGAGATCCTCTCGGCCGTGTGCGGTAGTTGATCGAGATCAATGATCGGCGAGGGGGACCATGAGTATGCTCAACGCTGATGCTGATGCTGATCTTTCTTAGATGATCCTGCAAGCTACTGATTTTTTTGTATTCTCTCCGTTGTCCTACGTAGAGTAATGATATGTCCGCTATTACTACCCTATCGCTCTTCTATGTTTCAGAGAATACACTCATCATGATGTATAACACTCTTATGAGAGGATGAAGGGTAGCGAGATCGTGCAAGGGATCAAATGGTAGGATAATCACGATCATTGTGAGCCTATGCGCACCATTAGACGCCGGTGTGCAACGGGCGCATATATGCACATCCAAACCAAAATGCTTACCAGGCGAAGATGCAGCTCGTACAAACCAGTTCTGCCTGTGAGCCAATGACGGCGAGACTACTCCGAGGGCCATTATGTGGTCCTGGTGCGTACCTGATTTCTCGTTGGTCCATGTCTTCTTTTTCTTTTTTTTAGGTAACTTTTTCAAAAAAAAAAAAAAAGGACTGGAATTTTGCTTGATGAATTTCGAGCACATCGTGCGTTTGTCGCTTCGAATTTAAAGAGAGCACTTCGAGGGTAAACGAGTGATCAAAAGTCAAGCCTTCGAGAGTCTCAGGATACGGGGATGGTGCGGGGTCGCGTCTTGCATGGGACAGCGTCGCAGGTGGAGGGGTCCGATGGGTCCCGGTCAAGGTCGATATAAAGCCTAGTCGTGTGAATTTTTGAGAACTCGTCACTGTTACGTCATCTAGTAGAATCATTCGGAAATTCCTGACTTCTTCACTACAGATATAGATCGAAACTCGCAAGGCCATTTTCCTTTGGCTCTATTTCCGTCGGAAGGACATGCTGCACATGCCATCGGATCGGTCAACCCGATGCCGCCGGTTCAGAACTTGGTGGCGTCCTCGCTCGCCACTACTCAGACTGCCAATATAGATGAAAAAGAAGCTCGGAATGTCAAACATGCCGTTGGATCATTCCTGCCCGTTGGCGTTGGATAGAGGTCCCGTTGGCGTTGGCGTTGGCGTCGGAATATGACTCCGTCGGCTGCCTTCACATTGATAAGTTGGAGAATCCCATCTTATCCTGTTCGACAATGACGCTTGCAATCTTCCACTCATTCAACGAGGACAAAGTGAATCATGCAAAGGTGAGTTCGAGATTCCGAACCCATACCCGAGTCCTCAGAAGGTTAGACTATTCCAGCGTTCATGGATGCGACTGATTCCAGGTCTGATCATCTACTGCTCTTCGGTTTCCTTCCGTCGGGTACGAACCTCGCTAGAAGTTTATCGAAGCTGCCCGCCTCTCGTTCCGTCGGCTCCCGGGTTTTTGACACGGCGTTTGCGACAAGCAATGGCAAGATGCCCATCCGGCGGCAACTACCATTATGTACCGTCGGGTGAGTGACAGGCCTCTCGTGTGAGCTAACATCGTGTCGAAGCATCCGTCATTGGCTTCTCAGATCGGCAAAACCAATCCAATCACAGGTCAGAGGTCTCTATCTGCGACTTCGAGCTGGCCGCCGCCGTCCGCACTTGGGTGGAACTCTTCCCGTCGACTTGGTTTGAACGTTCATGCACATTTTTATTGCAAGTATATTCCTGCCCGTGTAACGTCCCTCTAACCCATGTAAGAGTTGAGCGTGCGCGTGACACGAGAGTCGGTGTAGTACACCAGTGGAACAAGGCTACCTTGCGATCACACGAACCATGCCCGTAATCGAGTCTCAAAAGATTGTATCTGGCGCACTCTGAGCTCTCTTTTACTCGTGTCGATTACCATCTGCACCAGCCTTCTCGAATTCCTTGGACTGGTTCCTACACACGAAGGCACCGCTACGAGGCCTGACCTTCATATGCAAAAGCAGAATATCAGGTCCCCGATGGCGGCTTCAAGCTGCTACATGTCGTTGATGCCGCCCATTTTCCAAGTTTCCAACCGACGTAAGAATCGATGTCAATTCGTACCCCAAGTGCGAAATCACTTACTCTTTTTTTCAAAAAAGCAAGCGAATATGACTAAAAGTCGGTAAGCAATACTACTTCAAAAGAGAACGAGTAAACAGGAAACTCACGAGGCGAGGTATGAGTTGGATTAGACTGCATTGGCACGCCATCAAAATACTTACGTACAGACACCATTCAGTCCCTTTAATACCAAAAAGGGGCACGTAAGGTGTATTTGGATGAAGACGACACCCAAGAAAGAAAAGGTAAGTGGTCGTCAGATCATCTAAGCGGCAAAATCAATGTGAGTTGGTCAATCGGGTGCAACCAGGATCGACACCTGGTGAGATAGTATGTCATCGCGCTGGCGGAGAACAAGTCTCCAACGACAAAGAGCAGTGAGCACATTGGATGAAGTTTATTCGCTCGTCGTGCAGGTATGTTGGTTTCACGACGCTGAGGATATGTGAGTGACGATGTTGATGGTGATGAGAAGGGAGGCGGGAGATTGATCGTTCCTGACTAAGGATAATTAGATGCCCATGCCTGGTGGAATAGGCATGGCATGGCTGAGCATAGTTGAATCAGCAGCCTGCGATGTTCACCTGCTCTTGTCATAACTTCCAACTCAAGACATCATACCATCAAAACGACAATTCACTTCCTTTTCGTAACTGGATAATCAAGTTGCGGAAAGAGGCAGTGGTCTACGCACCAGGATTTTTTGACAAAGTGTTGAGTCCTAACATAGTGCTCATGCTCGCTTTGTTCACAGCAATTATTACTGAGAGAGTCGGTGATTGACGCCTGTTCGCGCCGCTATGATCAAGTAACTTCGACTCGGATGTGTTTTCTGAGCCTCGGGTCAATTCGAAAAACAGAAGCAGCGACAAGATGAATCAAGCTTGGTAAGTAGTACCTCGACAGCAAGAGACAGCTTCATTACTAATTCACCGCCATTCAAGTCTCAATATTCTCGAGCATAAATAAGTCATGCTCTGCAAGAATTAACCGACCACTATCCACGCAGTCCGGCCTGAATATGTCCACCTTGTTGATGAGCGGTGGGTACGTCACGTCACCTGCCTGTCCAGACCAGTCAAAATCAATGATCTTGAAATCGTTCTGATCCGTCTCGGAGACCATGATGTTGATGTCTCGTATATCACCATGTACGAAACCCTTCTTGTGAAAGTTCTCCAACTTGGCTTTGATGAGCGACTTGACCGCATTAGAGACGGGCTTCCAAGAGCGTCTCAGTGTCTGGTATCTATCACGGATATCGTCCATGACGACCATGGACCAGCCCCCAGGCAAGACTTCAAAACCGAGCAGTCTAGGAGCACACCCCATAGATGCACAACACTCATGAGCTTGCGGTGAGTATTGTTGAACAAACTTGACACATATGGGGCGGGGGTCGTCCGAGGAACTTGAACCATCATGGCCAAAGAACATGAGTCGGTTTTTGTTGGGCTGTGTCTGATATGTAATGTCATACTCGATGCCTTCGTTGATCCGAGAGGTGTATCGGTTGGGGTATGGGAAAAGTTGGAAAGGAGGGCTGGTCAACGAGGGGACCGGCGGTTTCAAGTCTTCGTAATATTTGCGCAGTTTGCCGATGTTATTACGAAGTGCGACCATGTGTCGTGCCACAACAACAAGATTGGTAGTATCCTTGCTGTGAAAATTGAATGCGATGGGCATGCACAGTAACTGCACCATCGGTTGCCTATTCCAAGCACCAGCTGAAAAGACAATATAAGGTCCTACATCAATTCAAAGATGGTCAACGACCCGAATTGATCTGAACTCAAGAACGAACCAAATATCGACAACAAGAAGCAAGGCAAAGGTGATTGCGGCATCTCAACTGCCACTGCTCTCGTCCCCTCTAGGTAGTGTTGGACATTGTGGAGATAGGGATCTCCTTAGGCTCCCACTTCATTTTTGACTTCGATCATAACGTATTGGCAGCGATCAACATGCATACTACCATCAGTTTGGTACAATGACTTGACTCCAACCTTAGAGCCTTGGAAAGAGGCAAAGTTGTGGTCTTCAAAGGTTTTGAAAACTGCGGCAACGCGCGAGGCTCAACGTGCCATGACATCCATGAGCTTCCAAGCAAATTTATAGTCCTTCAGTCAATTCCGCGTTTTGGGTATCACGGACAAACTCTGCGAAGACGGGGTGTAGCAATGTGGATGGGATGGAATCCTCTTCCGAGCGGGGGCGTCTGCAAGGTATTGCAAGGTCAGAGTAACGCTGCCGCTCGTTGAATGCACGTGGGGCTGTGAAGTGAGAAGGAGCCTCCTCCTGGTTATCGTTGAGCCACTTTTTACGAACATCTGCGACTGTGTCTTCTACAGCAACATGAACAACAGATGAAGGAGCAAGTGATGCGGGTACGCCTGCTCCAAATCCACAATCAGCGAGCAATGCGATAAACATAATACTTGTACTTACGGGACGGTTTCTCTATGACCAGCATCATCTGCTCCGAAAACGGAATGACGTCCAAGTGATCCCTCACTTGGTCGGTTGCAGGGACGTAATCTCCTTCCCCATTTTTGTCAACGAATTCCTCCAACTCTAAACTCCCGTGAATCGACGACTTGTACAGACGTAAGTCGAATACATCATCCTTCTCAAAGTGCTTAGCCCAGCGAGATTGAGCTTCGACCTTCACAACATGAAAGAGTGCATCTCTTGGTGGGTACACGGTGATGAATTCCTCGAGAGTACCACCTCGACGGTAGCAAGTGACAGGCATGGGATCTGCTGAAAGTCAGGGAGGTTTGATGATCCCCACAACAATATTATAAACAAACGCACCAACGATGAAATGAACATGTTGTTCACGAAAGGGGCGAATCGTCGCCACTGTTTGGAAAACGAATAATGGACCGAGTTTGGATATAGACAGTTTTCCGAGAACCTCAGGATATCCATCGTAGTCCGAGAAATCCACCGGATTTGCCTCCGGGATCGTGTACAGGCGCACTGAGTCTGAGGGCAAATGTAATTTTGTTTCGATCTGACTCTGTAGGTCTGGAATGGTGGTATCTTCCGGCGCCTGTATACACCGGATATCGGGGAGTGCTGAACCGCGAACCCAAAAGTACAACGTTACGTTCATGGTGGCCAAACGGGTGACGTACTAGGACAAGTTCTCATTCCCACGCACTTATTTACTACCTCAATGACACTTGCAGAATACTCCACTCATTCAATGAGGTCAAGGTTATATTCGACGCACCAATCTAATTATCGGTCAGAGGTCGATCCGGGACTCACCGCCGATACTTGTGGGTGGAACTCGTCCCATCGACCTGGTTTGAACGTTCGTACATATTTTCGTCTCCTGCTCATGGCATCTGAGAGTCGATCGTGCGCATGACACCAGACTCGGTGTAGCACTCCAGAGGGACGATGCTACCTTGCGATCACACGAACCATGGTGTACCATAGGTCCCCAATGGCGGCTTGCTTCTACATCGTTGGTGCCCATTTCCCAACCGATGGATGCCAATTCGTGCCACAGCCATTGCAAGTATGTCAGCCTAATTGGTTGTACCTGCTAGTGCGAAATCACATATTCTCTGTTTCATGTTGCCCCGGTGAAGAAAACTTGTGATAAAAGCGAGTCCTGGACACTACGCTATGCAAGTCACCGAAGATATGCACAGTATAGAATCATAGGATCTCTGCAGCTCCTCATGGGTATCCAGCCACAGCGGGAGCACCTAAGCGTTAGATAGGTGGGTCGCCACGCATGTCACTGTCAGCATCGGGTCTACGAGCGCATTAGGAGCAAAAATGAAGCAAACGATGAGTACTAATCAACCATTACGACTCGAAGAGTGTCTTTGTGAAACGCAGACAGCTATCGATTCTTTGTTTCGTATGATTGGATGGATGCAGTCAACGAAACTAGTTATTTTACTAGTACACATCGTAAGAGTGTTATGCCTTCAATAAAAGGTGTAAAAAGACGATGATACTTACATCGTGACAGCGACGGCCAACTATTATCACGCCTCCTCCCTTCCCTTCCCCATCAGCCCCGGATTCGGAAGTCCCGGAGACCTTCGTCTAGTCATTCAAAAATCCTGCAAACCACATTCACCGCGGAGTTCAACACCAACTCTGGGTCGTTTGGGACGATAGCGTTTCAAATGTTAAGTCTTGTTGTGGCACGTCTCGAGTTGGTGAAATGGTATGCCGTGATGCGCGCAGGCGGAGAACATATCTCCAGCGACGAAGAGCACTTTGTCCACGATGAGCATTCGCTCCTCGTGCAGATAAACGGTCAATGTTGATTTCACGGCGCCGAGGATATGTGAACGAGGAGGTTATGGCGACGAGAAGGGAGGCGAGAGGTTGATCGTTCCTGACTGAGGATAATTAGATGCTCATATTGGAGGGATAGGTATGGCATGGCATGGTAGTTGTACCAGCGGCGATCTTCACCTGCTCGCGATGTACCCAGCACGCACTGTCAAGATCAGGTTTAGCCATCATTGTCATAACATCCAACTCAAGACACTACCATCAAAACGACAATCCACTTCTTTTTCGTAGCGGAATAAATGCGTGAGAACCCACATGAGCGCAGGAACGACTGCACTCACACATCCATATCTGCCAAGTAAAACATCTGCCAAGAGCGAGGCAAACGTCGACGCCACTCAGAAACAGAAGAACTGAATGTAGACTCACAGGTACTAGACAGCTCAATCAGCGCTGTGGAACAATGCTCACCCCGAGGGGGATCGCCAAAAGATTCATATCCACGTGTCCCCGAGAGAGGCGGTCGGAAATAATCAGCTCCGCGATGAGGCCCGTCGCGCAAGACCAATTCTACCCTGTAGTAACGCCTGTTTATCTTCAAGTCTATCCTCGGAGATGCCGGCGCTCCATTGGTACCCCTTACAGGGTTCCGAAGGGCAGTTGAGAGCCTATCCGGAAAGCAAGGGGAGCAGATAATAGCACCAACCGAAATTAGCCTGCTTGAGCACGTTGAAACCCTTGAGGTGAGGTGAAATCAGAACTCCAGAGACTACGATCACACTCGCCTTCGACGCCGTTCACTAATAAGTATTTCTCAACCCATGGTCCAGACTGAAGACTAGCACCACCAATACGGACCGCAACATTGATTGACAATTGGTGGATCCGATGCACCACGCGACATTGGAACATGTAGTTGCTATACCACGATGGGCCGACTGAAGATACCAATCGCACAGACATTCTCCAGAGTTCGATCTGACGGCATTGAGTTGGCGTAGATGCCGGTGGAAACGGATCCTTGCTGACCAAGGTAGCGGGAGATATGGTCAATCGGTACTGCTTCATAGTCGATGGGTGTCAACGAGCGACCATGAGCGGGATTCGGATCCGATGGATGGAGAGAACCAAGAAATGGGCATGAACTTTGAGTGCCGGCGACACCAGGCTGCAACGGACTGCATGTATGGAAAACACACGTCGTCAACCCTTCCCCAGTGACATTCTCAATGCAGCGAAGTGTGGTCCGTGCGCGTCGTGACGTCATGGTGATGAGCAAGGGTGGGCAGACTCGGACATCTCCAGAGAGGCAAGGTGGGGAGGGCGAGGATAGATGAGCGGGCGCGCGTCGGGCAAAGTGGCGGGCCGACAATGTACAGCAACCGGCGTGCTCTCTCGTCGAATGAGAGTGCACGATGGTCATGTCATACCATCCTTGCGATGATGGTGCATGCAGGCCATGCACGTTTAGCGGGGTGGGGATGGCGAAAATGAGGGCATGGGACGGTGGGTGCGAACGGTTGGGAGGGCAAGACGAGGAAGAGGCACGAAAGGGCATCCGTCCATGTGTGCGCATGCGCAGCGAGCTAGACGGCTAGGTGAAGGCGAACGAGGGCGACTCTGGCGAGCTGGGCGGGAGCGCAAGGGCAGGCCATGCACATGCGTGTCGGGAAAGCGAAGGACGGAGACGGGGCACGGGAGGTGTGCATGGGTGAGGTGGCCTGAGGGCAAAGGTTTGCCGGCTGTGCGCGTTGGGAAGGCAAGCTCAAGGACGGCGTGGGGGCCTAACCAGATATCTTCTGCTAACTCGTCATATTTGGCTCACACCTATCCCGAAACGCAGTGTTCATCCTTCCGATGGTGACCAAGCGGTTTCCCCAGTCGAGAGACGTCGAACAAACTGATACATACGAGCCTAATACACGACTTCAATGTCACCCTGCAGCAGATGCCGATGGCAACGGATAAACCTGCTACAGGTCCTCCGAATGAGGAATCTACATGCAAGAGGCAGCACTCACGCGAGAACAGAGAGAGGGGAAGTCGGCGTGAATGAATGGTAACTCGTGTTGAACGTTGAACTTTACTTCACTGGCATTGGCATCCATGGGACGAGAACGCTGCGCACGAACATCTCGCCAACGCCCACGCATACCAATGCTACCGGGCAGAAAACGACGGCACTGAGTATTTTCGCACAAGATGGAAATGGTGGACAACCCTAGCTCGCCAACGGAAATGGCTGAAAGGGAAGTGAAGTAACAGGAGCAATCCTTATACATTCAAATCGTGTGAACCAGCGCCGGTTTCTAAAGAACTGACCTCAAATCAACTTGTAAAAAAATAGGATTTGAAATTCGGGAATATCCCGATTACGCCGGTCCGCGTCCTGCTTTTTCGAGAAAAACATGTGCACCGCTACTACGACCTCACCTGCCCTAGGGCGTTGCTTTGGGCGCGCTGACCAGCACCGTACCATCAGTTTCCAATGTTCGTTTTAAATTGTACCCTCTGGACGAGAGGGCAATTCATGCGTCGTCAGCTTCAGAGCGATTACCTTACGGTCTGTCTTTCCCTTCCATGGCACCTCGCCGGATAACACCTGCTCGAGAATTTCGTCTGGTAGCTGTTAGGACACCAGGAAACGTCACATTACCTCGAACATGATGCACCCAAACGAATAAATGTCCCCCGACGGGTGTGGTTTGCTTCCATCGAGCCGCTCGGGTGCTGCCCATCTCACCGCTCCTGGATTGCTCGAGTTCGACAATCGTTGCAAGTATGTTAGTCCAGGTTGCAATTTCTCGACCGTGCATGCCAATCCGAAATCGCTGATTCGCGGTACTTGGTCTTCGTCGATCAGGTCATTCCCCTGGTAAATGTGAGACAACATCATACCAAAGCTGTTGTTATGTACGTACGCTGTGCAAGTCTCCGTGGAACACATCGTTTGAATGGACTACGACATCCGTCTGATAAGAAAGTGGGATCACAGCGCGATTTCAGAAGACGCACGATATTCCAGGCCAGATCCGATGCCATGTACCTGCGCATCTTCAGTATCTATCGTGGGGTCGAAAAAAGAGGGCGTCATGACTAACCAGCTGCAGTCTCTCGACTAGTGTGAGGGTCTTGTTCTTGAGAAAAGAGTGCAAGGTGCCGTGTGACATCCAAGGAAACACCACCCCGAGTGTTGGTCCAAAGATAGTCGTCACACCGAGCAGTGGAACGAGATTAGGATGTTCGAGTCTTCTCAAAAGACCGAGCTCGCGACGGATCTGCTAGCAAGTATTAAGTAACAAACGAAGAAATGTACATGGGATCGAGTCGACCTGGTTGTTCGTGCAATTCAGTGGCCTCTGGTTCTCTTCTGCATCTTCAGACTCAAAATACCTCAGGACCTTCACAGTGACCTAGAAGAGATGAGCATGGCATTGGCCAGCAAGAGCAGAGAAAAGCACCGAGGACGAAGACCTGGTCCTGCATTTGTAAACGTCACTGAATGCGCCACCAGTCAACCGAACGGCAGAATCCCGTTCAATTCGATCGGTGAGGTCGACCAGCGGACGGCCTTTGACAAGGGACCTAGTACGTAAAAAGGACCGGTCGTATTAGCGAGTGGTTTAGAACCTGACAATATGAGACTCACCTGAATGATGAAGAAGACATCGGCAATGATTGGATACTATTTTGTGGGACAAAACGACAAGAGGGGAGGCATGGAGTCGTCTGCACAGGAACCACATGGGTACAGCAAGTAATGCTAGGCTTATGCCTCATGTTAGCACGTTGCACATATGCTATAGCATGTACTTTGCATGATGCGTCGCCAACAGGCACGGAAAGCAATGTTGAAACTAAATGCGGTGTGACGCTGACCAAAAAGGGGTGAAGAGACGGAAGACGGGCTACGTACAAGAAAGAAAAATTGTGTGGTAGGCAGAACATCTAAGCAGCCAATGTAAATTTTTCGATCGTGCAACCAGGATCGACATTTGGCGAAATGGTATGCCGTGATATGCGCCGGCGGAGAAGACGTCTCCAGCGATGAAGAGCACTTTGTCCACGATCAGTATTCACTCGTCGTGCAGATAAACGGTCAATGTTGATTTCACAGCGCCGAGAAAATAGAGCGACCAGGTGATGAGAAGGGAGGCGGGAGGTTGATCGTTCCTGACTAAGGTTAAATAATTAGATACCCATGCTTGGAGTGATAGGTATGGCATGGTTGGCCAGAGTATAATTGTATACCCGGCGATCTTCACCTGCTTGCGATGAACCCAGCACGCACTGTCAAGATCAGGTTTAGCACATCATTGTCATCACTCAAGACACCATACCATCAAAATGACAATCCACTTCTTTTTCGTAGCTGGATAAATGCGTGAGATCCACATAAGCTCAGGAACGACTCCACTGACATATCCATATGCCAAGTAAAGCATCTACAAAGAGCAAGGCAAACGTCGACGCCACCCAGAAGCAGGAGAACTGAATGTAGACGTCTTGATCGAGCATCAGTTACTTGTCCCACCTCGCCATTAGAGCTCCGCGATGAGGATCGTCGCGCAAGACCAATTCTACCCTGTAGTAATGCCTGTTGATCTTTACGTCCATCCTCGAAGAGACCCGCGCTCCGTCGGTACCGCTTACACAGTTCCGAGCCTGTCCGGAAAGTAAGGGGAGCAGATTGTGCCGAGAACAGCATCAACCGGAACTAGCCTGCCTGCAACCCTTGAGGTGAAGTGAAATGCAAACTCCAGAGACTACAATCACACATTACCTTCGACGCCGTCCACTGATAAATATGTCTCAACCCAGCACCTACAAGGATCACGAAGACTGAAAAGAATAGCACCACCAATACGAACCGCAGCATTGATTAACGATTGGTGGATCCGATACGCCGCGCGACATCGGAACACGTAGTTGTTACACCACCATGGCCGAACCGAATACACCAATCGCACAAACATTCTCCCGAGGTCGATCCGACGGCATTGAGTTGTCGTAGATGCCGGTGGAAACGGATCCTTGCTGGCACTAATATAGCGGAAGGCATGGTCAATTGGTGCTGCTTCATAGCCAATTGGTGTCAACGAGCGACCTACGAACGGGATTCAGATCCGACGGAAGGAGGGGAGGAGAACAAAGCAATGGGCATGGACTTTGAGTTCCGGCGACACCAGGCCACAACAGACGCATGTACATATGGAAAACCCACGTCATCAACCCTTCCCAGTGACATTCTCGATGCGACGAAGTGTGGTTCGTGTGCGTCGCGACGACATGGTGACGACGAGCGAGGGTAGTCAGACTCGGACATCTCCAGAGGGAAAGGTGGGGAGGGCGAGGGTAGATGGGTGCGCGCGTCGGGAAAAGCGGCGGGCCGACAACGTACAGCAACTGGCGTGCCCTCTCGTCGAATGAGAGTGCACGGCGGTCGTGTTATGCTGTCCTTGCGATGATGATGTATGCAGGCCATGCACATCTGGCGGGGTGGCGATGGCGAAAATAAAGGCATGGAGCGATGAGCTTTGGGAGAGCAAGGCGAGGACAAGGACAAGGACATGCACGGGCGTGCCAGTGCATGTGTGCGCGTCAGGCGAGGCGAGTACGAACGGTTGGGAGGGCAAGACGAGGACGAGGGCACGCGAGGGCATCCGTCCATGCATATGCATGCGCAGCGGGCGAGATGGTTAGGTGAGGGCGAACGAGGGCGGCAGGAGCGCAAGGGCAAGCGATGTGCACGCGTTTCGGGAGGGAGAAGGACGGAGACGAGGGCACAGGAGGTGTCCGTGTGTATGTGTGAGGTGGCCAGGTGAGGGCAAAGGTGTGCGGGCCGTGCGGGTTGGGAGGGCGAGGACGAGGATGAGGGCGTGGAGCCTATGAGCCAAATATGACGAGTTAGCGGGAAATATCAGACCTGGTCACCTAGCCTCCGCTCCTGAAACGCAGTGTTCAACCTCCCAATGACCAGACGGTTTCCCCAGACGGCAGGCGTCGAACAAACCGATACGAACCTACAATACTTCAGTGTCACCTGCAGTAGCAGATGCCCGTGGAAACGGATAAACCTGCTACAGATCCTTCAAATGGAGAAATCTATATGCAAGAGGAAGCACTCACGCGAGCGCCGGAGCGAGAACAGAGAGAGAGGAAGTCGGCGTGAATGAATGGTGACTCGTGTTGAACGTTGAAATATAGCATTTATCGGACGTTCCGGCTACCCAGTTCAATGGCATTGGCATCCACAAGACGAGAACGCTGCGCGCGAACATCCCGCCAACGGTTGGAAGTGCAAACGCCGGCGCCAACGAACACCATTAATGCTAAGTACCGGGCGGAAATGCCAACATGACGGCACTATGTTGAAAGTATTTTCGTGAGGCGCCAGAGACAGACCTGATGAAAATGTTGGACTTCCTAGCTCGCCGACGGAAATAGCTGAAAGGGCACGCTCATAAGTTAGCTTTCATGATAAGTTGAAGTTACTATCCAATTGTCCGCGATTACGTGATACACGTACCAAATCGAGGTGACTCAGAGGTTTTGCAAAAATCGAGGGAGGAAAATAAAAAAATAAAAAAAAGGATTTGAAATTCGGGGATATCCCGATCACGCCATTCAACGTCCTGCCTCTGCGAGAAAAATGTGTGCACCGCTACTACGACCTCGCCTGCCCTGGGTCGTTGCTGTGGGCGCGCTGACCAGCACCGCTCCATCAGCTTCCAATGTTCGTTTCGAATTGTCCCATGCTCTGGACGAGAGGGAAATTCATGCGTCGTCAGCTTCAGAACAATCACCTGGTAGTCTGTCTTTGCCTTCCATGGCACGTCGCCGGACAACACCTACGGGAGAAATCAGGCTAATGACCATCAGGGTTTTGGGGAACATCTTTACCTCGAACATGGTACACCCGAACGAATAAATGTCTCCCGATGGGTGCGGTTCGCTTCCAGAGAGTCTTTCAGGTGCCGCCC
>JBBPOS010000517.1:0-20207 GCA_038091575.1 Leccinum subgranulosum
CTCCTGAGCTGCTTCAACAGCGATTCGGCCCGCGTCGCAACCGCCCGACGTGCATCCTCAGACGGACGGCCAGAAGACGACCCGCTGCCAGTATCAACCTCCTTACCCTTGCCCTTGGACGTCTGCTCCGGTCCGCTCGCAGTCAAGCCAGGCAGCGTCCAAAAGTCCATCCCATCCCAGGCGATGGGTACCTCCGTGGCGCTCCCCTCCTCCGGTGGTATGACCTTGACCGCGTCCCGCAGCACATCCCCGGCTTCCTTCATCGCCTCGCGGAGTAGCGCCTCGCTCTTGTGCACATACTCCTCAACCTGCGCCCGCGTGACACCCTGTACGCGCTGGAACTCGGATGAAAAGCGTGCTCCCAAGCTGCGCAAGGTCGATGTGCTGTGCGTTCTTGAGACGCTCAGGGAGCTGTGCCTTTATGGACGAGACGATGTTGGGCGGGATCGATGATTGGAGGCGGGAGAAGAAGGAGTGAGCCGTTAAGGACGACGAAGCAGCAGCAGAGGTGCCGGGCTCGGTGGTGGTAGGCTGCGTCGTGTTTGC
The DNA here is from genome assembly GCA_038091575.1 of Leccinum subgranulosum. NCBI lineage: Eukaryota > Fungi > Basidiomycota > Agaricomycetes > Boletales > Boletaceae > Leccinum > Leccinum subgranulosum. The sequence continues at coordinate 547 of JBBPOS010000517.1, forward strand.
AGTGCGCGTGTCCTTTGATCACTCGGCGTCACTATTCCCCTCCCCTTCGTCCTCCTCCCTCTCATCTTCAACTTCGGATGGCTTCGGTTGTGTCTCCGCAGTAGCCAGTTGCTCGAACGTGTTGTGCTTGAGTGACGACTTGAGTGAGATCCCATCGCGCGGAGGCAAGCGCTATCTCGCTCTATTCGCCGGTGAACATTGTGAGCATACGGATGACCTCCTGCATACCTGCATCCTAAACCCACCCCAGAAACGCCCGAGCTGGCCAATAAGAAGTCTCTTCGTTGAGACTTTGCTCTTGCTGTCGTTCACTGGTGGATGGCGGGGTGCTGGTACCCGTACCCGTTATGCCATAGGTATCGAGAAAGTTCATGTTGGGGGAACGAGACGAGGGTCGATGATTGACCAAATAAATTAGGCAAGCCGCAACTCATTCACGACAACAACTTGTCATGGAACCGGCGGGATGCTTCTATTACCACTCTCAGTTAAGGCCAGAGTCTAGGCAGCTCTGGACCCAGATTGCACGTTCAATGACTTCAGTCCGAGGTAGTCACGTCCGAAAGGACCCAAGAATCAGGATGAGCAAGGGTAGCAACACGAACAGCTCAGAGGTAGGGTGATATTGCAGGTCCAGGAGCGACTGGACACGATAAGGAAGGAGCTCTCCGTGTGAGTTCCTACTATCCGTTGCGTCTTACTGCGCCTCGCAATTTGTGATTCATAAGAGTGGGAATGGATTTTTCTTTGTTTCAAATCACTGACCTTCACCACTGTTTCCTTTCTCTTCTGTTCTCTCGTTCAGCGTGCTCCCATTCCCCAACTCTTGATGGAGATGTCGGTCTTTCAGGTGCAAGTCTATTGCCCCACGTCCAGTGGTGAGTTGGAGGACATCCACTATGATGTTGATGGTCGACTGCCAGTGCAAGGAAAAAGAACATCCAGAGCCTTTCTGATTCACTCCCTACTTTCCACTCCCACCTCTGCTCCCACTCCATCCCTGACTTCACCATCAGTCCTCACCTGGATCCTAGTTGCCTTTTCTTGTTGATATGATTTGTACATACATAGTTTTCTGGGCAGCTGCATCTATAGTAGACTAATGCATGATACCTTGTACTAGAGCATGCATGCCATAGGCCACTCCCCAACACTTCTACTGTACATACATATCTTCAATGCAAAGAGTGCTGCAGTGGTACATGTTGAGGGACCAGAGTAGGAGGTGTGCTTGCTGTTGTGTCCACAATGTGTGACCTTGTGGATATGATATTATCTTCCTAGTGTTGTGTGGGGATCAAATTGTTGTACTCACAACCAAAAAAGGTATGCACATACATAGACTATGTATGTTGTGTCCATGGGTCATAGTGGCAGTGTGCCAGACAACCCTTTTCTTGTATTACTCTCAATATGCAAAGCATTTTCATTATTGGATGCTGGGGCTTTCTAGTTTTCAATTTGCAGGAATATTCATCTTTTTGCTGCCATCTATGCTTCTTCAAGTGAACATGGAAATTGGGATGCAATGTGAACTATTTATGCTTACTCAAGACAAGAGGTTATAATATAAATGTAATGTTTTTGCTTCACATCTCCATATGAAATTTTCATTTGTGAACTATGCAGAGATACAACATGACTGGGTAGATTTCTATAAATTCTTAGCTGTTACAACTATTTTTTTCTGCTCTTTTGTCATCTACTCCAAAACAACTTGATATATTCTGACTTCCATACAAGATTCTAGGGAAAACCCATCAAATTGCTGAGATAGATGATTATTAAATAAAATTTGAAGATATGCCTAACATACTCATCCTATTCTGAAGAATGACATTCACAATCATCTCCACCTTTTCTTCTTCAGTTGCTTTCCTATATTGATCAAAAACTCCCTTCATAGCTGATTTCACTTGCTTGGGTATGTTTGATGCCTTGTACTTTTGAATAGCTGATAGAAGTGGTTGAGAATCCTTTTGATGGAAAAGATAGAAAGAATGCTCGAGTATGAGCAGTGAATCTACAAACCAATATAAGAGTGAACATTTTGTTGGTTTGGTATTTCAAAACAAAACTTGGAAGAGAAAAAATGATATACCAATGGTGGTTAGAAGGATTTGCTTCCATGTACCCAGATTGATCTATGATTTCCAATTTTATTTGAATACACAAGGAAATTAATGTAGAACTTACAATACTATCAGGCCTCAGAACGAAAGATCGTATGGGATAAATATTGGACTGAATAATAACATGTTATATAATCAAAAGACAATATAACTAATTCACACACCATATGATTGTGAATAATCTGACAATTACAAAGCGAGTTGAAATCTATTAAAAAATACAAGGACATCATAAAAACAAACTCACCGTCTATCAATAAGAATAAGAATATGGTTCAGTTTTGAATTTGCATAATAAACACTTACAGACTAAAATTTGTGTAAAAGAATGTCATTTTAGACATTAAAATATAATTACAACAGCAAAGAACTTACATCCTGCAAGAAATAAAACAGTGTTTTAGGTACAATGTACAAGTATGTGGTACATTGAATACAGAACAACTTACAGCCTTAAAATGATTAAATGATTAGTAAACATAAAAGAGTGGGATTAAAAGATATACTGCCTACCGTCTGTGGGAAATTCAAAATATATTTATGTTTAGAATAATAATGCTTCAATATGTTGCATAATATACCTTCTATAATTGTTATAAAATGAAGAGTTATTACTATAACTTCCTTTGTAAAACATAACTCACAGTCTTTTATAAATGTCACACAAGAAGATAAATGTGATAAATAATGATAATATATTGTTGTATAATAGCAGGAAGCATACCAGCTAAATACAACAGGACAGAAGTGAGTTAAAAATAAACATCAGTAATGGTGATAAATCAATAATATAAAAAGTAACATACTGTCTGTAAATAAACACAAAACAAACTTGTAAATTGTTTTGTGAAAAATTGTCAAATAAACTATAACTTACCTGCTGTGATGTTAAAACAAAACAAAATCATGGTATCATCAGCATTACCAATGCTCAAACTCTTCCCTGATACAAAACTCACAAACTGTCATTTCCAAAGCAGAATGAGGAATGAATGGACACATCATCAGCATAAGCATCTCTTCTACATTCAACAATGCACAACTCACTTTCTGTCATTTGCAGAGCAGAATGGAGAATGAATAGAAATGGCATCATTAGCATCACCACTCTCTGCCACATTCTACAATGCACAACTCACCTCCTGTTATTTCCAGAGCAGAATGGAGAATGAATAGACATGGCATCATCAGCATCACTACTCTCTGCCACATTCCACAATGTACAACTCACTCCCTGTCATTTCCAGAGCAGAATGGACAATGAATGGACAATCATCAGCATCACCACTCTCTGCCACATTCCACAATGCACAACTCACTTCCTGTCATGTCCAGAGCAGAATGGAGAATGAATGGAGATGGCATCATCAGCTTTACCATTCTCTGCCACATTCAACAATGCACAACTCACTTCCTGTCATTTCCAGAGCAGAATGGAGAATGAATGGACATGGCATCATCAGCATCACCACTCTCTGCCACATTCTACAATACACAACTCACTGCCTGTCATTTCCAGAGCAGAATGGAGAATGAATGGACATGGCATCATCAGCATCACCACTTTCTGTCACATTCCACAATGCACAACTCACAAGCTATCATTTCCAGAGCAGAATGGAGAATGAATGGACATGGCATCATCAGCATCACTACTCTCTTCCACATTCCACAATGCACAACTCACATACTGTCATTTCCAGAGCAAAATGGAGAATGAATGGATAATCATCAGCTTCACCACTCTCTGCCACATTCCACAATGCACAACTCACATTCTGTTATTTCCAGAGTACAATGAAGTGATATAGATTAAGTCAATTTTCATACATTTACTGTAATGATCACTCACTGTCTATAATTCCATATATCAAATTTGTAATTGTGAGCTAATGATATGAAAACCATCTTACCCAAAAGTGAGGAAACCATTTTGCCAGTTTTCTAGGATCTATAATGTCAAGCTTGTGGACAGGAAGCACTGATTTGACCAGTTCATCTATATCAGATATGACACTTTGCATTATAGCATCAGCCTTTAAAGAATAATCAAATGTCAATACTTACTTTTGAACTGCATACCTGATACACAGTGCTAAATTTGTTTCTTGTGCCGAAACAAATAGCATTTGCAAAGATTCCTCATTCAGAGCTCGTGCTGTATTTTCCAGCAGTATGCCACATCCCTCATTCGAGTTATGCATCCCTTGCATGAAATTCCATGAGCTCGATCATTTATCATAAAACAGAATAATACCTCCAATTCTAATACCACAATTTGGTGCATATTTTAATTGAGAGAGACGACCCCATATATTAGCATTTTCAAAGATTCCATCAATGAGTTCATAAGCCTTTGCCACCCTTTCCTCTCGTGGCAGCTTTTTGTCATTACTGGATAGTCCAACCATGCCACGAGCCAGTAATGCATCAAACTTGGTGAACAACACAATAACAGGCACTGGACACGTTGTGAGCTCGAAAAAATATCTCAAAATGAACTCACCATTTCTTGTGTCACATTCATCAAAAAACCTTTCCTCAGAGCATTGGATTGCCCGATCCAATTTATCCATTGGGATACAGTACCTGTACCGGCGTAGAGTAACACCTAGTCAACGACTACCTTCCGCACTATTGAAGCTCTTACCAGATGGCGTGAATCCGTTTCTTGAGATGAGTCGTAGTTGCACGATCAGCAATGAACTCCTTCAATCGTTGGAATTCATCTACGGAACCAGCTTCGAAGCCCCGCGAGTCATGGAAGACGAAATTGTCGTTGCTCCGGAAAATCAGTTCGTTCTCGATGTCATGCATTCCGCGCTAGCGTGTATTTGTAAAGATGCGCATCATCATGTCCGAGTGCAGTATGAAGTGACTCGGATACTCACCCCTGTGGATCCCTCGACCTGGGTCAGATCAATCTAGTTGCACGGTTTCAACCAGTCATCCATATGTATCAAACCAGGCACGCACCTTGTTGCCTTCTCCATCATAGACCTCCGGGTTTTCGTTTTCGGTAGTGTTACAGATCGCACGGAGAATGGTCGTCTTGCCAGCGTTCGCGCGCCCAATGATAAGGATCCTGAAGCGGCCAAATTTCTCTCGAATGTTTTCAAAACCGCCGGTCTCTGAGTTCGAGTTCGAGTTCGAGTTCGAGTTCATATCTGGATTCTAAGCCTGAGCGTATTGTCGAAGAAATTGTGGAACGTGAGGGGAGGGAGGAAGAAACAACTGCACGTCGATCGATCCCCATCATCTACTTCCAGGCATCCGCTTCCGGCAAGTCCAGTGGCGGTGGTATTCGGAGACCACATTCATCCGTACGGTCACGGTGTTCTTAGTTTGATCCGAACATAGCGCATTGCATGAACGATTGAACGATTTGAAAGTTCAGCTACAGTATAGATATCATAACCGTCATCTAATCACATCAATGTCCTTGCCTTGGTGCGAAATCATTTTTAGATAAAGGTCCGTCTTTACATTTGCACAATACCAAAACTACGTAGCTAACATATTCGTACATCCTACCATGCTTCACGAATTAAAACACTATCAGTCTAAGCACGAGCAGAAATTTCTCAGAAGTGGGGAGCAGCATAATCTTTGAGCGAATTCATCACATCCACAGGAGTGGTTTTTGGCATCGCGAGCTTGTGAGCACGGCACTCGTCGAGGAAGTCAGTGAACATCTAAAATATACTCAGATCAGAAGAGAAATCGGCTATAAGTAGAAAGTGCAGGCAGACCTCGATGGTGTCCAGTGGGCCGCCGGCACTCTCAGGGTGGAATTGCACACCCCAAACCTTCCTATTCGAGTCTGTGGTCGACTTGATGCCCTCGACCGACGAGTCATTGCAGTTGATGAAGAATGGCTCCCATCACGCTGGGAATGGGTTAGTTAATGACAGCGCATACTGGTGGTTTTGGCAATAAAGGAGCCCGATGAGTAACCCCGTAGGCTGAGATCCCTGAAGTACCCACCTCGTCACGTAAGCTCGTTGATAGAACCCGCAGACGCCAAAGCGAGGACGGGTTGGTTGTGTTCACGGTTCCCAAAAGTCATGCAGTGTGCATCTAGACCAGCAGCCATACCGATGATCTGGTGACCCATACAAATCTCGAAGATAGGCTTATCCCACTCCTGAATCGTCTTTTTGGCATCCATGCAATGCTGTTGGCACCAAGAGCGTCGGTAAGGAAGAGACCATCGTACTGGTCACGGATGGAGTTGAAATCAAAGTTCCAGGGAAGAAGTTCCAGTCACTGCGGCGTTTCGACGGACGAGGGAACGAATAGTTACCTAATGTCACTCCAGTTGATAATTGTGGCTGTGTGTCCTCGAAATTTCACTATTCGTGGGAAAAAATTATGCGGCCCACTGGTACGTTGTGTGAATTCCGTATAATCATTTGATGTACAAGACTACAAGTTAGCTTTACTTTTCAAATACATGTGCGTAGTACTACTGTCCAGTACTCTCTCGTACGTTCTCCCACCATTTAGTTGTTACGCTGTCCAAATGGTTAAGCTGTTCGTCCTCCTCGCGTAGATGTTCGCTCGGATGTGTGGTAAATAACTTCTCGTCGAAATCTCGTAATAACCTTACACTGTCTCTTCCTCGACTCCGTGAGAGCTCGACGTATGCATTGAATGGCGTGAGCTTGCCTGACGGCGGTGTGCCTATGTCCACAATCACTCCTCGATGCATGATTCTAAATGTTCTCTACATTGGAACGAGTAGTAAGAACCCTTCTTCTAGACCCTCCAGTCTCTTCGCCTTGGTTCGATGCAACTTGATCAACACGTATACCCGTACCCGTACTCGTGCGCAGGTTGCTTCGTCGTCGCGTGGTACCTGTTTTCGTCATTGTCGTCACGACCTCATGGCGTGGTGCTGCAAGCACGCCGCGTCGTCGTGTCGTCACATTGAGGGGCATGCGTCGTTCCGTCGTCGCACCGTTCGTCGTCGTCGTCGCGTAGCACCTAGGTTTTCGGACAGGGACGGGTCAGCATCAGCATCTGCAGACCCACATACCTGTGACGTACATGCCAGCCTGAGTGCACGGCGTGTCACGATGTCCGTCGTTATCGCCTCACCGTGTCGGACGCGCCGTCGATTGGAGTCGTCGTGTTGTCATCGCGTCGTCGTCCGTCCGTTTCATCAGTGGGCATTGTGTTGTTGTTGTTGTTGTGTTGTGCTGCCGTGCGTTGTCGAGTCGTCAAGTTGACAGGTTGCGGGTGAGGGTGTCATTGCCGTTGTCGTTGTGCGAAGGAGCGTGTGTGCGGTCGCTGTGGTGTGTGCGTGTCGTCGTCGGCGTTGTGCGTGAGGGTGCGTGCATGCTGTCCTCGTCGTTGACATCGCGGGCGAGGCCGGTGAGCCTGAGGGTGCATGTGTGCCAGTGTGTGAGTCGTCGTCGTCGTTCGCGTCACGCAGGACCCTTGAGTGAACCCGCGCGCGTACAGATCAGCGCTCGTATACCCGTGCGATTCCCTAGTGGCACCCATTCTGGCCGTCGTGTTGCCATGTCGGGGGGGCATGTGTCTTCGTCGCCCAGCGACCTCTGGGCGTCGGTGTATGCATGCAGGAAATCGTCATCAGCATCAAGTCGAGTCGAGTCTCGTTGTCGGCATCCGACCCCGGGCCGTTGCGGTGTCGTACCGTTTCCTGTCCGCCGCGGAGGGGGTAATGTGAATACGCGTCAACGGGGAAAGAGAAACCGGGGGAAAAAATGCGGAAGGGATCAACATACTAGAAAATTTTCAATGCCAGTCATTGAGACCATGTTGCGTCGATGTGTCATGGCACGCCGCCGAGTGCAAGCAAAATCAATTTGGAGATGTCGACGAAGGCGGCGGGCACTGGCGGAGTCCCGGGCATCGCCGATGCAACGACCCAGCGAGTAAAAAAGATCAGTGAGTGCGTTTTGTCACGAAGCTTCAAGTTACACTGTCCAAATGGTTAAGCCGTTCATCGGGCCTCGCGTAGATGAGTTCGCTAGGATGTGCCAGACTGTCCGTAAAGTCTGATGGTTCGAGTTGTGGTGTACATATCCACTTCCAAGATCAAAACAGTCACCACTGGCAGTGCTTATACGTTTACGCGCGTCACTTAGTTACTTAGTAACTCTCCTCACGTTGCCAATCTGTATGTTTACTATCTGATTATATATGTACTTCAAGCTTCTTTACTGTACTGTAATGCATTGACTTTTCAAGCTCACACTCAACCAGACAAACAAGGTTTCTGCCGGCGACGCGCGGCGCTACCCAAGTCGAGAACGGCAATTCGCAAATCGCCTTTTTGATCACGTAACAATCGCGAACACCATGATGGGCTGCAAAACGCTCAACAAAAAGTCGGTCGTCTGTTTTCCGAGCACAGTTTGATACCCGTGCCCCAGCCCCTTGCGCATCGTGCCCTTCTCGCGAAACTGTCCGCAGGACTTGCTCGATGGTCGAGAGAGTGGTATGTGACTAAGTATAGTCACTCTTCTCCATCCTTTTCCTCTGCCTCCTCCTCCTCCTTTTCAGCATCAGCTGCTCCCGTACTGCTTACATTTCCAGATACAACTTCAAAGCTATCTTCACTGCTTTCCCTAGGACTCTGTACTCGTGAGGATGATACGGACAAAACATCCAACGCGGGTGTCTCCCTGGGTGGAGCAAGCGTGAGCTGCGATGATGCCAGTGTCTTAGCAGAAGTTCGCGTCTCCTTTGCGTCACCGCCAGAAACTGACTCGTCCTGAAACAAATCTGCCATAGCCCAGAAGTGTAGCATTCGAGTCGAATCACTCCCATGTGCTTGGATCACGACGGTTCGCAGTGGATCCAACTGGAATCAACCCAAGCGGGAAATGGAGGCTTTGCTACTGGATCACGTTGACACCACCCCAACCCCAATCCCACTGTGTCTCGATCTGTCATCTAATAATGAAAGTTCGACTTCGGCCACACACCCTATGTAGCAATTGCTCGCTCAGTGATTCCGATGCCAAGATACTAGTGGAGAAGTTCAAATTGTCCAAGCGGTCCTTTCGTGCCATTCTCTTTGGGGAGGCGGGTGTTGGAAAGAGCTCTGTCATCAACCTCATCGTCGGGCAATCTGTGGCACCAGTATCCCATAACATAAAAAAGCTGTACACTCGATTCCTGTCGTTACGAGGTCCACACAGGGTTGCACCAGTTCCATATCTGGGACACAATGGGTCTCAACGGCACAGAGATAACGCAGAGTAGTTGCGGAAAGGCACTTGAGAATACCGCAAACCTAGTTCGTCAACTGCACAAGGAAGGCGGAGTCGACTTGCTTGTTTTCTGCAGAAAAGCCGACCGGCTCTCCGACACTGAAAGGAAAAGCCTTATGCTCTTCCGAGAGTACCTCTGTGAAAGCCAAGTCCCTGTGTTACATGCCCCGAAAACTTTGAATCGGACCGGATGGACGACTGGTGGAAAGACAATGGAAAAGATCTCCTTCAATTTTGCAACCTGGAGCCGAGTACAGTAGCATGCGTGTATCACGTCACTGGCAACAAAAAATCCGAGCCCGCAACCCCAGGAAAAACTGGTTGAATCAAGGCAATCGGTCTTGACTATGCTCGAGGATTCGATCACGCACATAAGCTCCTTTACAGGCGACGAGGGGACCTGGACCATGTCATTCTCGAGGAAGATGATCGTAGGAATGATCAAAGTTGGAAACCCGTCTTGGCTGCAAAGAATTAGCGTCAATGCCCTCAAAGATCGTTGTGGGTTGACCAAGGAACAGGCCGAAGAATTGAATACCTTACTTTATAAACGACGGTTATCTGAGTCAACTGTCCTGACGTCCAACGTACACAAGAAAGAACCTGTCGAATCGAATCCATCCAACAGCAATAACGAGGATGGCGACGACGACTTGCTCGAGGTACGAGTTTGCCAGTACTAGTAGTGTTCCTTTTCCTGGTCGAAATATGTCATCATATGGCACAGGTCAGGCTCCCTCAGGCTCCTCCAAGTCAGGCTCCCACGACGCTTGCGGCTGAAGATCAGTCCCACTACGATGAGGTTCGTGATCAATTCATGTCAACTTTGCTGCCGTGCTGACGCTGTGGTAGGCTCCTTCACTGGCGTCGTCTGTTCATCCTCAGCCTCCAATCCAATCCAATCCAATCCATCCAAGTCGGACAGCACCGACGAGGATGGCGACGTTGACTTGCTCGAGGCACAAATTTGTTCCTCTTTCTGTTCGAAACACGTCATCTTCAGGCACAGGTCGAGCTCCCCCACCACGCTTACTGCTGACGATCAGTTCAACTATGATGAGGTTTGTGATCAATTCACTTCGACTTTGCTGCCGTGCTGACGCTGCGGAAGGCGCCCTCGCTGGCGTCGTCTGTTCATTATGAGGACCAGGTGCTACTGTCTGTCTCATCCTACTACACATCCCAGCCTCCAGTCCACCTCAATTCCTTCGGATTTTAGAAAGGTGGAAGAAGAGCATCAGAGCACCTGCAGCCCCTGAGCGCTTGAGCCTCGTTACCTTGCCGGCATCGAATCAATGTCAGCTGAGAACGTGAATGCCTCGAACAGAACATATTCGACAGTGGCCGAAGCTCGCAGTCAACCAGTGAGTGTTCCTTGGAAGGCGAATGAATGTGCTCCATCTAAACTACCATCTTAGCGAACGGTCAGAAGGATTGTGGAACAAGTAGGTGTTCAAAGTTGTCCATCATAGCATCGCTCATCTTCCCTTGCAAAAGCAGCCCAAAGTCAGACCTCGTGCTAGTGGAGACCGCGACCGCGACCGTGGTACTAGTACTGGAGGTTTCCCTCCTGACCCAAAGCCATCAAGCAAGACAGGTCTTCCGTCAGATGTAGTAGACGGAGGCCACGGCGGCAGTACTAGTACTGGAGGTCATCCTCTGGATCCACAGCCGTCGAGCGGCATCGCAACAGCCTATGTTCTACCAGGCACAACAAGCAAATTATGCAGATCAACCCTCGACTTGGAGGATCGATTTGAGGGTGCGCGTACTTTCTTTGAGCATGTATTGCGGAATCTAAAGCAAGCATCAGCAAGAACTGCCTGGAATGGCCACCCTTTCTATCGCGTATCCCACGTGGTCATGCTGCTGCTCGGAAGGTACGACAGAGCAATGATTCCAAGTCGTGTATGCTGTGCAATGCCTTTTATTTACTTGTGTGGTCAATGAGTCTGTATCGTCTTGCAGCGTTAACGTATTTCACTGCGAGTGTCCGTTTCTGAAGGGGGTCGGGCCGAGAAAGCGAGATTGATTTTATGTCACATGACCAATAATTGTGTTGTGATACGTGGACGTACCATTCGAGCACAACCACACCACGAGAAATGCAACGAATCTGCCGTAGGGCTTTTCTTGCACTCGCGTTCGCCGTCGCGATCGGCTCAGCTGCTCGTGGCTCGTCTTTCCTTGGTGAGACCCTTGTCCGCAAACACCAAGTCCAGGATGTCCTCGAACACCAGCCTGTCCGCGATGAACCACTCTGTCAGCATCAAGTATGTTCTCTTTGCGTCTTTTCTCAGCATTGTCACGGTCTGTGATCCCAGACTACAGGTCCGATAGAAACTACGATGTGCGACTATGAAACCATCGAGAGCGTCAACGAAGAACTGTATACAAATCTCCATGATTTAGTCCAGACACCGTTCTTTCGGTACTTTCAAGTGCGTAACTCGATTCATTTTATATAGGGACGCGCTCAATTTTCCGAATACTGCAAGGTCGACCTGTATCGCGAATGCCCCTTCTGGCAAGAAAATGGTTTTTGTATGAATCGCGAATGTGGTGTCACCACCGTAGAAGAGGTATGAGATTATATTTATGCTAGGCTCCTCCTCTTTCAACATCGTCACAGAGCGAAATACCCGAGAAATGGAGGGCGGCTGCTTTGAGTAAAATTGATATCCCTCCCGAGCATGAGGTATTTATAAACACTCTATGCCCTGGTACCACTCACCACTCGCTCAAATCCCTAGCGGATACAGTTACCGGGTTGCTATTATCGTGACTCTGATTTTTGCTTCCTCGATGATATGACAGGTTAGCATCGCTGGTTTTCACATCGTGTATTGGGTGCTCACACCGTTCTGCACCAGAGGGTGACTATGTGGATCTATCGCTTGTTCCAGAGAGATACACAGGATATATGGGGCAGTCTACCCATCGCGTCTGGCGAGCCATCTATGAAGAGAATTGTTTTGGTCTCTCCGAATTGAATCTTCTCACCGAATCTTCTCCCGCTCCTGTTACCCTTCCTGACACTCTGACCGATGTCCTGCGTGAGCCATTGGATGGCGAAGATGACGACGGGGAATGTCTCGAGAAGAGAGTGTACTACAAGATCATATCTGGCACGTATCTTGTCTGAAAGAATATCGAGTTTACACTGACCTCACATAGGGCTTCATGCTTCAATATCAACGCATATATGCACAGAATGGATGAATCAAACCACTGGTGAATGGGTAAGCCGTCTTGGTTCATAGCATCGTCTTCTCTGATGATCCCCTAGGCTCCCAATCTTGAATGTTTTGTCACAAGAATAGCCTCTCACCCTGAGCGTCTTCAATACATATACTTCAATACAGTCTTACTCCTCCGTGCCGTTGCACGCATTACACCATATCTATCCGAGTACGACTATTGTTCTTTGTCAGGGAACGCCCTCATTCCCCATGATCATCCGCATCCGGCCGACTTGGAAGACGAAGTTCGAACGCTCACGAGACTCGAAAATGTGATGGACATTGCAAAGCACGTTGGCAAATTTGATGAACGAGTGCTTTTCCGTGGCGCAAATGCAAACGTCCGTGGGCAACCCCAATGTCTGGTCATCTCGTCGCTAATATGCGCTATATAGGTTTTGAAACAGGAATTTAAACAACACTTCCGCAACGTGACCCGGATCATGGATTGCGTCGGCTGCGACAAATGTCGCTTGTGGGGCAAAGTCCAAACCACTGGCTTGGCTACGGCTCTCAAGGTGCTGTTCGAAATAGACGAAAAAGCCCTCCAGTGTGTCCATTCCACTTTCTTCCGTATCGGACAATCGGTGCTCATTTGGTTCGGGTAGTCACAACACGAACCAGAACCTCTTGCAGCGTTCGGAAGTCGTCGCACTCATCAACACGCTCCATCGCTTTAGCGAGAGTTTGCACGCCGTCGAACTTTTCCGGGAGATGTGGAAGAAAACCGGAGAGGAGGATTCTGCGCGGTTGATACACGAAGCTGAGAGGGCCGTGTCTGGAAATGTAAGTCGTTCTCTCCTTTCAAGAATTTAGTGCATGATTGATTGACCAAACTCATTAGCCTCGGCCGACCTCCGACGCACGGACTCCCTCACCGAGAAAGTCCTCACCTGTGTCTGTGCATGATCCATCAGCGACCGCTTTGCCGCAAAACATCTACAGTGGACTTTGGGTATATCTTTCTGATGTTGTGGATCACTGCAGACGCCATACCCTTGCATGCTTCGGTTTCCTGTCTGAGACTTGGCACGAACTTTCAAATGCAGTATTCCCTCTACGAACAGAACTATGACACTCTCCCTATCCTCTACAGATATACCTTAGTAAATTTTTTGCATTGGTGGCATATATTATTTCGTTGATATTCTCACCTCTAAACATGCACTTTATTTAGCACTCAATGTCAGGTTCATTACGATAGCCCGAAAAAAAGAAATTACAAAAAAGAAAACCAACCAAGTCCTGTACAAATCACAGCGACACACCATCTACGTCATCATCATCCTCCGCCATAGGTTCACCATCTACGTCGACTTCATCTGCTTCTGCACCACCTGTCAGGGGAATGCCGTCCACATCATCGTCATCAAGGGGAACTCCATCGACATCCTCCTCAACGGGAACTCCGTCAACATCTTGATCAAGCGGCACGCCATCGACGTCCATTTCTTCAAGCGGTACACCGTCCACGTCATCACCCTCTTTCTGACCTTCTTGAGGAACAGAAGAGGCAAGTTCTTCAGCAGGTTGGAACGACTTGGCCTTGAACCGTGACGCATACGCCTCCTGGGCTTCCGTCATCCCATCGTCGTTCTTGTCTTGTTGGTCCGCCTGCAACTCCGCATGAGCAGTGCCGTCAAGCCGCGCTCGAAGCTCGGCCGTAAATTCAGGAGCAAACACGATCCAGTCTTCCCAGATGTCCACGACTGACGTGATCTGCTTCTTGAACGTCTCCGCGGTGATGCGCCCAGGGAACGAATGATAGATGGACGAGAAATGGTCAAATACGATGCCAAGACGAGACTGAAATTCCTGACGAAACTTCCAAGCACTTGGTACTGGCGCGGCTGAATTGTGCAGTATGTCACAAATAAGGTGAAGGCGTGCGACCTTGCGTGGGACAGGGGTGGCGTCCACCAATAAAGAAGTGATGATGATATCGGAAACCTGAAGAACGCGGTAAGTTCCCCGGGATTATTACTAGAGGATGAGTCAAGGAAGCCAAACACGGACCTCACGAGCGGCCTCGGCATGTTCCAGGCTGAATGTCATGCAACGAGCAAGTTCGCCACGCTTCCCAGAAAGGGCACGGAGCATCGCCTCAAACCTCTTCCGTGCGAGTCTCCCCAATCCGGTCTTCTTGGTGCGCTCCTGCTCTGATTCCTCCGCAGAGTCAGTGGAATATACCGAATTGTACCCCTAATAAGGCCCATCAGTCAGGGAGCAGAACATACATGGAAACGACCACGTACGTCATCATCGAATTCTGGCTCCATGATATCACTGCGCTCAACCAACCCGCGAAAGAAGACATGCCTGTGGTGCTGTAATACAGTTGCAAAAGGAAAATCGTACGATAGCTAAACAACCCACCTTGCGATCGGTGAGAAAAGTGTATTTTGCATTGTTTCGTTCCCATTCTTTCAGATTCTCTGCATACTTCTGGCCGTGACCTCTGACTTCTGCTGCCACGGCCCGTATGAATGTATCAGTGACGCCAGGTTCGTCATCTTCGCGTCTTTTTGACGAGCTGTGAGACCGCCTGCGAGGACTTCGGCCATCATGCCTTCTTGAAGGACTGAATGAACGTCGCCATCGACGTGGAGGGGATCGACTATAGCTGTATGAACGACTGCGTGACCGTCGCGACGGCTTGTATCCACGATCACCAGAGCGGGAACGTGAACGACGCCCGGGCGAGTACGATCGGCTCCTGCTCCTTCCTCTGTCCTGCCGTCTGTCCCTGGAATGGGAGCGTGAACGTGATTGTCGACTCGCCACTATAAAGATACGGTGAGCTTCGGACACAGTATACCAGCAAGACACGCACTATACAACGCCCTGGCAGCCATGGGGACGGCTTTGCTCCACCCGACGCGCAATACTGAGCCTCCCCAATCGAAGCCGTCCATTTCTCTCAGCGCATTCTCTGCGTCTTTGCGTTTCATGAACGACACGAAACCACTGAGACCAGCGTTACGATTTCTTCTTGACGTGGTCATGTCACTGCCAGGACCGCTGGTACCATCGCCGCGAGGCCACATGATCTTGACCTGGGAATGTTCTAGGTTGAGAGAATTTAATAGAAATCGAAGACCTACCGAACCAACGGGTCCATGACGAGCAAAGAACTGCCCCAAGGACTGCTCTGTAACGTTGGAAGGCAAATTGGCGACGAAAAGGTTGGACGTCTGGACAGGCACCGTGTTCGAGATTCAGAAGCATAAAAATTTGAGCGCTCCTCACCTCAGGGTCACCTCGGTCCTTACTTCCACTTTGACCCTCGTAAGCTAGAAGAAAGTTAATGGGAAATGATCCATGAACGAACACGAACACAAACCTGCCAGAGCGGTAACGGACCGTCCGTGGGCTACAGACAAGGTCGAGAAACGTTTGAATTACAGAGTATCGTCCTGTCTAGACTTAACTTACCAGAACGAGAATACCGAGCCTCTCGCATGGCCTGCTCCCTACACACGAGGTCAGGGAGACGAAGAACATGGACACGGTCGTACACACCTCTTGATCTCCTCGAGGAAGGCATCCATGGCACGCTTGCCCTTCGGTTTCGGAATACTACTCGGCGGGGAGGCCTATAAGACCATCAGTCTGAGGTCAAACATACGACGACGACAACTCGCCTCCCTCATTTCCTCCCTTAACGCCCTCGTCCGAGACGAGACATCAGTCGTGCTCTTCGCCGAGGGCTGATAAGGCGTCTTCGTATCACCCGAGCCCCGAACAAATGTCGACTCCGCCTTCTTCCTCCCCGCGTCCTCCCCCTCAAACGCGTCTAAAAAGTCGGCGTAAGCTTTGGCCGCGTGTTCCTCTTCCTCCTTCTTCTTTGCCTCGGCCGCTTCTTTCTCCTTTTCTCGCCGAGACTTGCGCACGGTCCCTTGAGTGTACTGGGACAACTTTTGGTCATCCAAAGGCTTTTGCTGGTTAGATGAAGCAAATTGGTGAGCACTTGGACATCAAAGAAATAGGTCCTATCCATCGCACTGGGAAGGAAGGTTCTTCGTCGTCGTTGTCAAAGAACGCCGCTAACTTGGATTTCGTTTTATCCATGGGATACAAGTCAAAGTGGTGTTTGTACTTTTTGGAACTCAAATTATAAACTCAAGGCACAAACGAGTTCCCACGCCCAAATTGGTTACAACCACTACATCATCAGACTAGCCAGTCCTCCCATGGCATATGCCATCGGCTTCAGAGGCGGGTGAGCCTGGGCCTCAAATTGCTGGTACTTTAGATCCCCAGCAGCGTCAATGCGGATCTGTCGGCGTAATACCAGAGTCACTACGCGGAGCAGTATCCAATGCGTTGAACTACGTACATATGCGCCCTTGTTCCCCACTTGATCGACATAGTTCGGTGCGGAGAAGACCTAGAATGAAAACTCAGCATCCACACGATACAGTTGCGAACGTAGGCTTACGGTCGTGCATAGTCCATCGTGTTCGATGGCATAACCATCTGAAATATGTTTAGTAGTACGAAATTAGTGCAGGATGGAGCTACATACTCTCTCTCACTTCGTGACTCCGAATCACACCAGTGACACCATTCAAGTCGCACCACCGTTTCGTGACATCCGGTCCGAAAGCAATACCAACACCCTAGGCCATGCTGAGACAACGAGTAAGAAGGGAATCAACCCGACCACGCACCCGTTTACTTGGCCCGCGCCCTGGTGTTTCTTGAGGGTCGGTCCACAGTAGCTGCAGTCGCGTGAGAGAGCGCACGATCGGTTTCCTAGAAGTCATACCTCGCCTTAAAGAGCAGGTGT
Source organism: Leccinum subgranulosum (assembly GCA_038091575.1). NCBI lineage: Eukaryota > Fungi > Basidiomycota > Agaricomycetes > Boletales > Boletaceae > Leccinum > Leccinum subgranulosum. The sequence continues at coordinate 17,963 of JBBPOS010000517.1, forward strand.
CTCAGCACATGGCACTGATAGAACTCAAATCCAATCACTCACACATCAAACCCTCTTGACCAGGTTGTCGTCCGACACGTGGTATCTTACGTATCTCTTCCAACGTCACACCGTCTTTGCTGAACAACCCACCATGAACAACAAAATAACGTTTGAGCTTCTCCGGAGACAATATCGTCTTCGGCGTAATGTCTGTGGACGGCTTCGTCGCACTGACCAGAGTTGCAAGAGGCACTATACAGACAGTCAAGTTGGGAAATGGCATCTAGCTTCAGGTACGCACTCTCGGTAAATACGTGGGCGAAAAGCTAAGATTGGCAGCTCAGCATTTGAAAGATTGGGTTTTAACCACCTCACCTTGTACGTCTGGTCGCCATGCTTTTGCTTCGCTTCTCCTTCGAAGCCATATGTCCGATTCATGTCCTTTGCTTCATGATTACCTCTATTGATGAACATTCGGTTAGGGTATAACCCTGACGTCCTTTAACCACTATGGAAAGCCACGCAGCTCAGTCAGTACTTACATTTATAGCCAAACGCAGTCAATATGACTTCAATGGACCACGATCCTCTATCAACCAGATCACCATTCATCAATAGACAGTGATCAGTTGATGGCGTTCCGGTGAGTGAATACAAATGCAGTAGATCGTAGAATTGCCCTGAATGCGATGTTCGTCCAATCAAAGTAAAGCACGAATTTGACCTGGAAACGCACCGTGGACATCCCCAATGACGTCGCAAGTTATTCCGTCCACTAGATCTAGATTGACCAGGCTGTCCTCCTTCTCAAAATACGAGTGCGCGCCGAGAATGATCTCCCATACGTATCGCCGTGGAAGTTTTTTGCCTCGCTTGAACCAGTCCATCATGCTCGATATGAATTCCTGCGTGATCGAATACTTTCCGTCCTCGGTCACATCTAATTTCGGGCCTGCGTAGTCAGTTTCTACGTCGCAACCACCTAGTTCATACGGCGTCAATGGATCTAACCGCACAAACAAAGGCTCAAGCAGACCTTCCGCTATAATTCCCATACAGCGCTCCACGGCATTCTGTTCTTCTTCCATCTCGATTGCCTAAAGCGCGTTCGGCACAGATGGCAACACCTGAACCAGACTTCACACCTTCTCAAATTCAATCTTTCGAATAAGCTTTTGAGTCGCCGTCAACTGCGACTTGACGATGTCGTTTTTCGGTTCTAGCGCGACGACCTTCTTGAAATCGGCGACCGCCAACTGGGGTTTCACGATCTGAAGGTAACATGTCGCGCGTCTGACTTGATGGATGAGCAACGAATACTGGACGTCCCAAAAACGCTGACGCACCTATAATACGCTTTTGCATACTCTGGGTCGATCAGAATCGCCTTGGCTGGTCGCGTCGTGAGTCTCGCGTGACCAGGCCGAAACCGACATCCCACTCACACGCATCGTTCAGGGCAAACCCGTGTTCTTCGAGCTTCGTTCTTGCAGCCGCACGATTGCACCAGAACGTGGCATCTTTGGGATTTAGCTCGATAGCCTGGGAGTAGAGATTGACAGCCGCCGTAAAGTTGTGACCTGGGCCCACATTGTCGAGCTGCTATGGTTGATCGGAAGGGATGACGTACTAGAAAACGCTTTGTTAGCCTCTGCTTTAAGTTTCGCAGCCTGTGCCCTATCTTCGTCGCTCACGTCTTTCAGACTCAATGTCTGAAGTTCGGGCGAGGGTAACGATGTCGGCGATGTCGAAGCAGGCGAGGATGGCGTCGAGGACGACGATGATGAATCGCTCATGGTGTACTTGGAAATTGGTCTAAGATGATCGTCAGCGTACGTTGAAGGTTTCAATTTCAGATCGCCTCGTCGTCCAATTTTCACCCAGGAATATCATCTCACGATCGGTGGCTGTGTAACAGTTGCGCTAATGACTCATTAGCTAAATCCGTGCCTCCGGGAATAGAAACGGTATGCAGAGGCCGGCGCCAGGGACAGGTCAAGGTCACGGAACCGTTTAGCACACTTTGAATCTTTGATACAGTTTAAATTTACAGAGACACCATCTAACTAATTTTGGACAGTCGTTCAGGTTGAAGCATTCGCCGAGAGGTGGATTGTACTCACTGTGGGAAGTAAAAGCATGACTAATAAGTGGCTGTGTCACTCCTCCCTCTCAGATTAGTAGCCGCTGTCACTGATTTGGCTGTCACATGATTTCCGTGACAGGGTGACTGTCACTGGTATTGAACGCATGCCAATGATAT
>JBBPOS010000518.1:0-20201 GCA_038091575.1 Leccinum subgranulosum
CCCCACTTCGCCTACTTGCCGTCCCTCAGCCATCGACAGACGGACAAAATCCACTGTTTTCGGTGCAGCACGAGATTGATTCCATCAGCGAATTATGCAAGAAATCCCCTTTGGTAACCCTCGAGAACTCTGATGGCACTGTCGAGGACGTCACGGAGAAGTTGCAGAATACTGATTGGGTCCATTTTGCATGTCATGGAATACAGGATCCCCAGACACCGCTCGACAGCGGGCTATGCCTCGCCAACCATCATCGCTTGAAGCTCTCGGACATTATGCAGTTATCGCGCCCGCAAGGTGGACTTGCATTCCTTTCTGCCTGTCAGACTGCGCAAGGAGATGAGTCGTTGTCGGATGAATCTGTTCATCTTGCAGCTGGGATGCTTCTTGCCGGGTATAGTCGTGTGATCGGGACGATGTGGTCGATAATAGACAAGGACGCATCAAATGTGGCGAGGGACGTGTACGAGCACCTCTTTCGAGATGGTAGCCGGGCTCCTGACAGTACGGAGGCGGCAGTCGCATTGCACGTAGCCGTTCAGAAACTTCGTGACTCTGGTGCTCCCTTTACTTCTTGGGTTCCTTTCATTCACTTCGGTAGATGATCCTTGGTCGAAAGAAAACGATTATTTCAGTATGACTTTTTCCCTCTATGCTACTATTTACTTGCAATTGTACGAACTAGTCTACCGAACGAGCAATGTGTATATGGGGAGCAATCTTACAGTGTACAGTATCACCTAGTTTCAACCTGGAAACGTTGATTTCCAACCAAGTTTGTCCATGACATTCAAGTGACTGACATTTAGGATGCGTACTTTGACGTCGGACGAGCATAGGGACCTCGAACTCACGAAAGATCTCTGGGTGAGTTTCTACTCCCCAGCGGTGTGCCTGCGTATATAAACTGGATGTAACGTGTGCAGCGCCAACGGCGACGCGGTTAAAGAAACGGAACTCGGACGCGGGTCCTTCCCGCAGTGATAGCCTGGCAGTCTGATGGCTACAGACACTAGTTCACGCGAGGTCCTGGAATAAGTAGAAACGGAAAAGGATCGCGCGACATGGTGAACTGACACTAAGAATAAATCAAAGGGTGGGATACAATACCCTCTGGAATGTCCGTCCGTCCCGACTCACCATTACTCTTGCCCTTCTTCCTGATGGTCGTCTGGCTGTTGCATGCTCACGAGATCAAATTTGCAAGATAGACGTCCGATCTATGTCGCCGTAGATGTCCTTGACGCCGGCATGATCGAGAAGAGAGACGGAGGCGGTAGTTCTTCGGATCGTGAACGGAGCGGAGAACTTGAACTGCCTGGGTCTGAGTCCGTGGCAGTGGTGTGATGACCGTGCGCGTAACGCCTCTGCTAAATCGCCTTCCTCCGTCGCTGCTGCCGAAACAGACGGGAGTTCGAGTATCTGGGTCTTCGTTATGAACTCCACTAGAATCTTCCGTACGCAAAAAGTAGTAACGAACCTCAGTTTCACGACAGGGAAGCGTTCTGGACATTCGAAGATGCCCAAGGTATCACGGGCGCGTATGATTGAACGGTGACGTCAGCTTATCACATCGAGACACAGATGAACGCGCGCGGGATCGCGAGCGTTTGTTGGAGGTTCGTGGAGGGGTCGGAAGAGATGCGACATGCGAGAGTTCGTCTAGGCGGTATGACGGATTGGAAGAGTCAAGTATCTGATTCATCAGCGTGCTCTGGTCAGAAACGAAGGAGAACAAGAAATGAGACGAAATGAACCTTGTGGAAATGGACAAGACAGCGGTGGTTGCGACGAGCTTAGACTGCGATGGTGGGAACACCTCGCAGGTGCGTGTACCCGAAAGTCGGGATCCCACGCTCCGAGCTCCAGACCCCAGCGGGGTGAATGGAAAATGGAGGAACGGCGCAGTGGGTGCGCTGAAACAGGCTCGGACGAGCACTTGCAAGGCGAGAGAGGAAGCGGTGCCTGTGTTGCTTGTCCGAATTTGGCTTCACTAGCTTTACTCGTGCCTTGACAGCCACCGTCCACTGCATTGCAATGGGACCTCGTTTATTCTATCAGAAGTGTACACAGCAACTCTGCAACTCAGGGCCGCATTTGATATAAACCTACCAGTTACAGAACCCCCGTCACTGAGAAATGATTGCATTCCTCCGTGCTCTCACACTTCACTTCCTGCATGTGTGTATGAATATACTTCAACAATTTTTTGCCCCGGCTTCTCCCCTCCAACTATCACCCGACTCGGATTCGCATTCATCAACTACCAATGCATGCGAACATTTCTTTGTAACACGTGCGTAGCAATCTCGCGCTGGCATACTGGAGACATATCGCAAACACCTGTTCAGACATTCATGCCACGAATATTGCATCCGGCCTCCGTCGCATGCCAGCAGGTTTCCATGTCGTTGTGGAAGTCGATGGAAGGACCATGCAAACATCCAATAAACCCGTGTCTCTAGCGAAGGACGCCGTAGAATGGGATGAAGAAATCCTCTTGTGCGTTATCACTTGCCGAATCTCTGTTCATTTCATTCAATTGCTGCCAAAGGTCATCAGATCGATCATCTTCCATTTCATTCAGTATCTACGCATCGTTCGAGCTGGGACCGAGACTAGGAAACGGAGAATTGCTTCGTCGATTCAAGAGTACCGTAGGAAAGGTGTTTCAAAATGAACACATTCAGTGTGAGTATCTCCTTTCTCTACCACACACTCGTTGACATCCCCTCGTAGTCTCCGACTTTACACCGCAGAAGGATGATATATTGCCCTCGTGTTCGTCCCTTTGCATCATCACGGAGAGACGCATTTGTGGTACGAGTGAATCATGTCCCAAACTCGACGTAAGCAGATTATTCATGGCGCTGCAGTCATTTTCTGAACTGATGGCAACAGCTACCGGAGTCACGCGAAATGAACGTGCTGGAACAGCTGACTGACGAGGGACATCGTGCTCTCCTGCGTTACCGCCAGCAGCAGGACCAAATGGTTCTAGACGCAGCTATCCAGAGTTTCCAGCGTGTTCAGGAGATTTGCCCGATAGATGACGTTAATCGCTCGACCGTTCTGTTCAACCTGGCCAATGCCAAATTCATCGACTGCCAGGTCAACAATCGGGAGCTTGACCTAGATGTGTCAATTGGATTGTATCGGGATGCTCTACGACTTCGGGGCACAAATCATCCGGATCATTGCACAACGGTACTGGAACTTTGTCATGCGCTACTTGCGCGCTTCCAGAGGCGAGGGATGGAGTTCGACAGTGATGAAGCAAAGGATTTACTGTCAGGAGTGATAGAGGTCTCGGCGGCAGAAAGTTATGCACACCGAGCAGGGCAGTTCGCATTGCAAATGGCCAAGGATCCAGCGTTGGTGGAGGCAGGAAACGGTGGACCGTCACAGGTGGAGCAAGAAAATGAAGACGATATCATAGAGTGGATGCGGAACCAGCTACAGAACATGTCAGACCAGAATCCTGACCGACCTACATTCATCTGTGTCCTTGGGGTGCTGTTATCTCGGCGGTTCGCATGCAATGGGATGCTTGCTGATATACACGAGGCAATTTGGATGCTCGAGTCTGGCGTGGATCTTTGGCAAGGCTATACTAGTCATCCTGACTATCCTAACATGGACATGCCGTCCCTGCTGATCGAACTCGGGCTCTCGTTATGTCGTCGCTTTCAGCATCTCGGGGACCTCGCAGATCTAAACAGGTCGATCTCGATGTCTGAGGAGGCTCTCTGTCTGTCACCCGACGGCCATCCAGACAAGCCGGGTTGCTTGACCAACATGGGGAACGCATTACTTCGTCGCTTCAAGCGTCTCGGGGACCTCATGGATGTAAACAGGTCGATCTGGATGATTGAGGAGGCTGTTTGTTTGTCGCCTGACGGCCATCCAGACAAGCCGACTATCTTCAACAACCTCGGGATCTCATTATTAGCTCGCTCTAAGTGTCTCGGGGACCTCGCAGATCTAAACAGGTCGATCTCAGTGCAAGAGGAAGCTGTCTGTCTGTCATCCGACGGCAATCCAGACAAGCCGGCTTTCTTGAACGACCTCGGGATGTCGTTATTGAGTCGTTTTGAGCGTCTCGGGGACCTGGTGGATCTAAACAGGTCGATCTCGATGAATGAGGAGGCTGTCTGTCTGTCACCCAATGGCCATCCAGCCAAGCCAACTTGCTTGACCAACCTTGGGAGCTCGTTATGTCGTCGCTTTCAGCGTCTCGGCGACATGGTGGATCTAAACAGATCTATCATGATGTTTAAGGAGGCTGTTTGTCTGTCGCCCGACCGCCATCCAGACAAGCCGGCTTGCTTGAACAACCTCGGGCTTTCATTATTGAGTCGCTTTGAGCGTCTCGGGGACCTCGCGGATCTAAACATGTCCATCTCGATGTTTAAGGAGGCTGTCTGTCTGACACCCGACGACCATCCAGACAAGCCGGCTTGCTTGAACAGCCTTGGGAACTCATTATTGACTCGCTTTGAGCGTCTCGGGGACCTCGTGGATCTAAACAGGTCGATCTCAATAAAAGAGGAGGCTGTCTGTCTGTCCCCCGACGGCCATCCAGACAAGCCAGGTCTGTTGAACAACCTCGGGAACTCATTATCAAGTCGCTTTAGGCGTCTCGGGGACCTCGCGGATTTAAACAGGTCAATCTCTATGCAAGAGAAAGCTGTCTTTCTGTCACCCGACGGCCATCTAGAGAAGCAGTCTTGCTTAAACAGCCTTGGAAACTCATTATTGAGTCGCTTTGGGCGTCTCGGGGACCTCGTGGATCTAAACAGGTCAATCTCGATGAATGAGGAGGCTGTCGGTCTCATGCCCGACGGTCATCCAGACAAGCCAGGTCTGTTGAACAACCTCGGGAACTCATTATCGAGTCGCTTTGAGCGTCTCGGCGACCTTGCGGATCTAAACAGGTCGATCTTGATGTTTGAAGAGGCTGTCTGTCTGACACCCGACGGTCATCCAGACAAGCCAGCTTGCTTGAACAGCCTTGGGAACTCATTATTGACACGCTTTGAGCGTCTCGGGGACCTCGTGGATCTAAACAGGTCGATCTCGATGTTTGAGGAGGCTGTCTGTCTGACGCCTGACGGCCATCCAGACAAGCCAGCTCGGTTGAACAACCTCGGGAACTCGTTATGCCGTCACTTTGAGCGTCTCGGGGACCTCGTGAATCTAAATAGGTCGATCTCGATGCAAGAGGAGGCTGTCTGTCTGTCGCTCGATGGGCATCCAGATAAGCCAGGTCGGTTGAACAACCTCGGGCATTCATTATCGAGTCGCTTTCAGCGTCTCGGGGACCTCGCGGATCTAAACAGGTCGATCTCGATGCAAGAGGAGGCTGTCTGTCTGACACCCGATGACCATCCAGACAAGCCAGGTTGGTTGAACAACCTCGGGAATTCATTATTGAGTCGCTTTCAGCGTCTCGGGGACCTCGCGGATCTAAACAGGTCGATCTCGATAAAAGAGGAGGCTGTCTGTCTGACACCCGATGACCATCCAGACAAGCCAGGTTGGTTGAACAACCTTGGGAGCTCGTTATGTCGTCGCTTTGAGCGTCTTGGGGACCTTGCGGATCTAAACAGGTCGATCTCGATGTTTGAGGAGGTTGTCTGTCTGACACTCGACGGCCGTCCAGACAAGCCTGCTTTCTTGAACAACCTCGGGAGCTCATCATTTTGTCGATTTCAGCGTCTCGGGGACCTCGCGGATCTAAACAAGTCAATCTCGATGATTGAGGAGGCTGTCTGTCTGACACCCGGCGACCATCCAAACAAGCCAGGTTGGTTGAGCAACTTCGGGAAATCGTTATTGAGTCGCTTTCAGCGTCTCGGGGACCTCGTGGATCTAAACAGGTCGATCTCGATATTCGAGGAGACTGTTGGTCTGTCGCCCGACGGTCATCCAGACAGGCCACATCTGTTGAGCAACGTCGGGAACTCGTTATTGAGGCGCTTTCAGCGTCTCGGGGACCTCGTGGATCTAAACAGGTCAATTTCGATGTTTGAGGAGGCTGTCTGTCTGTCACCCGACAGCTATCCAGAGAAGATGACTTACCTGAGCAACCTCGGGAGCTCATTATGTTGTCGCTTTGATCGTCTCGGGGACCTCGTGGATCTAAACAGGTCGATCTCGATGAAAGAGGAGGCTGTCTGTCTGTCACCTGACGGCCGTCTAGACCAGCCGAGTTTGTTGTTCAACCCCGGGAACTCGTTATTTTGTCGCTTTCAGCGTCTCGGGGACCTCGCGGATCTAAACAGGTCGATCTCGATATTTGAGGAGGCTGTCGATCTGACACCCGACGACCATCCAGACAAGCCAAATCGGTTGAACAATGTCGGGAACCCGTTACTGAGTCGCTTTGATCGTCTCGGGGACCTCGCGGATCTAAACAGGTCGATCTCGATGTTTGAGGAGGCTGTCTGTCTGTCACCCGACGGCCATCCAACCAAACCAGATCTGTTGAACAACCTCGGGAACTCGTTATGTCGTCGCTTTGAGCGTCTTGGGGACCTTGCAGATCTAAACAGGTCGATCTTGATGTTCGAGGAGGCTGTCTGTCTGACACCCGACGGCCATCCCAACAAGCCAGATATGTTGAACAACCTCGGGAACCCGTTATTGAGTCGCTTTGAGCGTCTCGGAGACCTCGCGGATCTAAATAGGTCGATCTCGATGAAAGAGGAGGCTGTTTGTCTGTCACCCGACGGCCATCCAAACAAGCCAAATCTGTTGAACAACCTCGGGAACTCTTTATGTCGTCGCTTTGAGCGTCTCGGGCACCTCGCGGATCTAAACAGGTCTGTTTCCATGACCGAGGAGGCAATAAACTCTACTCCCGATGGACATCCCGACAAACCAAACTTATTGATTGGCCTTGGGCAGGCATTCAAGATCCGTTTTACGCACTCTCATAATTCTTCTGATCTCTCTGCTGCTGTTTTCAATTATTCACTTGCCACTCGTGCTTCCAGTGGCCCTGCTTCCGCCCGCTTTAATGCCTCTCGCGCCTGGATTTCCTCTGCGCAACTTCAAAGAAACACCACTGCTCTCCTGGATGCATGTGCTGCGTCTCTCGACCTTCTCCCACAACTAGCATGGCTCGGACTCCCAGTCACTGAGCGTCATCGCCTACTCGTGGAAGCAGCTTATGTGACAGGTGACTCAGTTTCCGCCGCTCTTCAAGCCGGTCATCCTGAACTGGCTGTCGAGTGGCTCGAGCAAGGTCGTTCCATTGTCTGGACTCAGTTCCTGCAGCTCCGCACTCCTGTTGATGTCCTGGCTCACGCCCATCCTGCCCTTGGTTGTCAGTTCCGGCAAATCTCGCAGGAATTAGCACATGCTAGTATTCGGGACAATGCCACAGTCTGCCAGTCAGCACATATTTCAGTCGCTGACACTCGATTTCTCGAAAAGGATATCCAAAGACATCATGATCTTGCACTTAGACGGGAGAATCTCCTCTTTCAGATTCGGTCCTTGCCAGGTTTCGAGCGATTCTTGCTTCCGAAGACGATCAAGCAACTTTGTACCTCGGAAATCTCCGGACCAGTCGTTTACCTTACAGCCAGTGAAGAGAGATGCGATGCACTGATCGTTATGGCGGAGTTGGAGAGTGTCATCCATGTACCCCTCCCTGAAATTTGCTATGATCATATGGAATTCCTGCGAATTATCCTTCACAAACTTCTCGAGCGGCATTGTCTTGTTTTCTCCCGCGATGCTCTCCACGACCTCATCCCCTGCCATGAGGACAAAGACCTCTCGAAAAATATTCTCGATTTGTTGTTGGATAATAGTGACCGGGCAGCGAAACTGGCAAATTCACAACGATCCGAAGAATACAGTGGGAACGATTTGTACCAGTTCATTCTGGAACTCCTTTGGAATGAGGCTGTAAACCCTGTTCTTCAGGCACTCGGCTTTTCGGTAAGTCGTTACATATGTCTCAATGTCGATCCATTCTGACTCCAAGTTAGAGTCCGCCATCTGGGATTGATAAAATGACTCGTATTCTCTGGTGTCCGACTGGTCCTTTTTCCTTTTTACCCATACACGCTGCCGGCCTTTATCACACAGCCGAGCCGGGCACCAAACTTTCTGATTTCGTTATATCCTCCTATTTGCCAACTTTGACTTGGCTCGCATCATCACCTCAGAATAACTTTCATGACCCTTCTTCCCCACTTCGCCTACTTGCCGTCCCTCAGCCATCGACAGACGGACAAAATCCACTGTTTTCGGTGCAGCACGAGATTGATTCCATCAGCGAATTATGCAAGAAATCCCCTTTGGTAACCCTCGAGAAATCTGATGGCACTGTCGAGGACGTCACGGAGAAGTTGCAGAATACCGATTGGGTCCATTTTGCATGTCACGGAATACAGGATCCCCAGACACCACTCGACAGCGGGCTATGCCTCGCCAACCATCATCGGTTGAAGCTCTCGGACATTATGCAGTTATCGCGCCCGCAAGGTGGACTTGCATTCCTTTCTGCCTGTCAGACCGCTCAAGGAGATGAGTCGTTGTCGGAAGAATCTGTTCACCTTGCAGCTGGGATGCTTCTTGCAGGGTATAGTAGTGTGATCGGGACGATGTGGTCGATAATGGACAAGGACGCACCGAAGGTGGCGAGGGACGTGTACGAGCATCTCTTTCGAGATGCTAGCCGGGCTCCTGACAGTAGGGAGGCGGCAGTCGCATTGCACTGCGCCATTCAGAAACTTCGCAACTCTGGCGCTCCGTTTACTTCTTGGGTTCCTTTCATTCACTTTGGTAGATGACGCTTGGTCGAAAACGACTGTAAGTTCAGCATGACCTTGCCCCCTATGCTACTCTTTACTTGTACGAACTAGTTTACCGAACGAGCATGTTTATATACTGAGTAATCTTACAGTACCTCACAGTTTGAACAGGCTGATCCGTTGCTGATTTCCAAGCAAGTTTGTCCATGCAGTTCAAGACATTTAGGATGCATACTCCGACGAGCTTGGGCCCTCCGACATTCGATTTATGTTCGCTCTTCGCGCCACGTCATATCATCGCTCCCACACCCCGCACTGTCCTTGGAGTCCGTCGTCGAAATTACCTCTGTTGAATTTGTCCAGGTGGGGTGCACTGCACGTCACTGTTCAGGGTATGCGTTTACGCACGAGTGTCTATCTTGTTTCGAGGTCGGGATACTGGTTGATCGCATCGAGCTCAGTTTTCCAGATGAGGGGAGAGTGTGTATGCAGGCATGCGACATGCTCCGAACATGATGGTGTAGGCAAAAAACCGAAAGTATTTCCGGCCCGAGACTGTACTCAAACTGTCGGGCAAAGCGAGCTGTGGGGTCCGATGGGAAAACCGAACGCTTGTGCCTCGATAGGAGTTGAGCGAAACAGCCCGGACAAATCTTGGTCTTTGGCCTAAGCACGGAACTGTGGTTGCAGGGGAGAAAAGAAAGGAATGTACTTAGTAGGTAACTAAGGACAAGAGACTCAAAGAGAGACATGAAGGTGCTACTGTGAGACGCGTGGATATGATAACGTCGAGGAGGAACGGGGAATGCGGGCGGCAGCGCGCGGGCGCTGTCCGGCTCCGGACCGACCTGGGCTGAGGATGAGCTGCGAGGGCGGGTGGGAAAATTCGCCTCGCAGCGCCATCGCCATGGCCTCCAGGTACCCGGAACCCGGGGAGCAGAGGCAGATGCGGCGACGCAGGAGCCGCCAGGGAGTGGTGGGTGGGTGAAAAAAGAGACAGAGAGACGCTGTGAAGCTAGCACCGCTGAGGCGCAGAGAGCAGCGATGAAGGCGAAAGGAAAGAGCGCTGGCGCCACTTTCCTTTCGCACGGCCGAAGACAATGTTCTGTCACTCCACTCGTGCCTTACTGCGTGACAGAACGCCACACAAGAGATTTGGCAGGTGCGAAAAGAACGACTAGTAAACGAATGAGACACTTTGTTTCTCACGCACTGGTATAAACCCTACAGCCGAGCCTTGCCTAAGCTACCGATAGTACTTGCGGTTTTGAAAATGTACGTGTGACGTTACTACTATCATGTTAGTTCTGGACTCCGATCGTTCCGATAGACCTCGCTGCTCACCGAATGTGCTTGAAAAGTAAGTTTATTCAAACGTGACACTCGTGTCTACGAACCCTGTACCCAAATGAAAGTGGGCTAATTGCTCTGGCCCGGGGTGAAGGCAAGGGCAAGTCCGAAGTGGGAGTGGCTTGATGAAAGGGGGAAGTAAGCGAGTGGCTCAAAGGCCAGAGAAAACGTGCCTAAGGCGATGAGAAATAGTACGTGATGATGTGAAAAGGTGAAAAGGTGAAGGGTCAGTGGTCGGCGAGTCCAGGCCCGCACGCGTCCTGCACTTTAACCTACGTGGGTCGACGCGCAGACGGACCGGGATCCTTACACAAACCAAGTTTCTAAGAGACGACTCAGATGAGTCGATTGATTCAAGTCAAGTGGAAGGGCACTGTGGTGCCAACACTCAGAACAGAGAACAGAATGTAAACGGGGCGTGAAATTGGTGAAGAAACGGGAGCGAGAGCGACTGCTCTTATATACCTACAGATACGTATCACGTGTAGCAGATCACTGGCATACAAAGGATTGGAATACAGGAGTCGAGAGTGCCAGTAATCGGGTGATCGGGGCGTGCGTCTTACATCAAGCTGCCAGTGCACTTTTTTATGCGTACATAAACATGGAAGTCTGATTTTATTTTCGCAAGCTAAGGTTACCGTCCCCGGGCCGGAGCTAGCGGAAAACTCACGGCACAACCACGGTGCGTATTGTTTACTCGATTCCGAGTCCATTTATGCAGTCTGCTTTCTCCTGAGTCCTAACATGCCGGTCTACGCGCCTGATCACTGGGGACAAGTGCACCGCAGAATCAAATCTGATGTACTTTTTTTTCAGGGCTGTTCGCAGGCATTGAACCAGTTTCCATATGACCTGCTGTTCGGGCAATGTCTCAAATGGAAGTGAATCCTGGGTCCCAGACCGCGGTCAGACACGTCAAAAACCGTACGTTGAAGTTTACTTATTTGCTTAATCTTGTCAAGCGATGCTTCATTAATTCCGCCTTGCAATAATGAGAAGACCGATACTATGCGTCCAAAAAATTTCTCAACGCGACTGACCTAATCGAAGGTCGAACGTACTGCACTGACTGCCCGCAGACGGATCTCTTGAGCATATCGACGAACACGAACGACGTAGGGTGTAGATTATCGAATCCAAGATTACATACCTTTTGTGTGTTTTAACACAGCTGGTAACAATCGAGGTTCAGTCTCAATCAAAGCTTCATGCGAGCTATCCTTCATATCTCATCCTCAAATTCGGATTGTCATCTCATTTTCTCGAATGTGCATCACTGTAATATCGACGAACGGTTTTTCTCGTTGGAAAACGGGGACGGATATCGGTCCCGCTACACACTTCGCATAACAATTTGATGATTCGAAGAAACCGAAGGTCCGAAGCCTATGCAAGACGAGTACAACGGCCTGAGATGATTCAGACTACACAAGAATGAAAATAACACATTGGGGAAAGATACGGTCAAGAGCAAAACAAAATAGTGGTCGCTTCCTCAAACTGCTGTCACAACGCCCATCTTACGATATTGTTCTCTCTGTCCTCTTCGTTCTTGAACACATTATAGCGACGACTGACACGATGCCAGTTCACGTTCCCTACGGCCGTTTCGACCAGAGCTTCTGCATACGAGGCGAGGTATGCATCGATTTCTGGGTTGAAGCACGGTAAATCGCGCACACATTCATGAAAACGTTCCACGCTGGCCTCGACCAGCTTCCCTGAATGATCAAGTGCGCCCTGCAAATCCAGATGGGAAGTCTCTTTATTGTTGCGAATGACTGTCAAGATGTTGGTGAATGCCTTGTCAAACTTGTACTCCTTGCCATAAGAACACACATCCTAAAACAACAAAAGTTAAATTATGAAAAATTAGTAAACCTGTTGCCCCTTACGTTTGTAATAATCATTACATTTATTATAGCGCGTTCCATTTCTTGTACAGTTCGATGAGCCAAGATGTCGTCGGGAATATCCAAGGAGTGGCCGGACCGAGCAATGGTGAGGGTTAGAGGAGCACCGACCGTCTCCCACCGCAGGTTAAAGTACGATTGAATGTCGCCTGTGACGTTCAATTTTTTTTCTCGATCTCGCCCTTCTTGTACCGCAGCAAATGTCCATTTCTTGTTGTCAGCGACGAAACGGAGCCAATGAAAGCCCAAAGCTGTTCTTATTCTGGGTATGATATCCCTACATTCGAGATGGTAAGTTCAGCGAGACGAGATGCGAAATCAGAAGGTCGACCGACTTCTGTATCAATGACATGAGAGGATGCTGCACTGGTTTTGTATTATCAAGTGAGTCCACCCACGAACGTCCAAGAGCCGGTGTTTCTTCCTTTGAACAATGGTCTCTATTCTGATTGTCTGAGCGAGTGGATAGAGGAAAAATAAAATGATACATACAGCAGATCATCGACTACGAACCCTAGCTCATTCCAGATCGAAAGCGCAGACAACCATTCGTAGGAAGCATGTGGGCACAACATGGCAGTAAACAAAAGCCCGTCAGCTTCCTCCGCTATCTAATTTCAAAAGGGATCAGAAACGATAGATCGACAGATGTGAATACTGGACGATCACCTTTGCAGAGTCCCCGGTAAGGGTGTTCTGTATCCATGCCCTATGTGAAGCTTCAGCTTCCTTGAAATGGGGATTAATTATGATGCTCCTAGGATTCTTTGAAAGCAGTGAGAGAAAGTCGGGAAGTCGATACGTTTGGGTGGACATCGGGAGGCAGAGCGGCGTGCTTTCGCATTGACACTCCACGCATTATATCATACATCTCAGATTTGGTTGGTTTTTCGCATCCTCGTTACGCCATGTGCAAACTGGATTCGCTTCATTGGCAGTCGCTTCCACCACTCGCTTCCAATATGGAATGTCACCGTTTGACGCACACTAAAATGTGGGCCTCTCCTCCACTGGCAATCAGAGGAGTCTCAAAACTCGGTGAAAAGGGGGAATAATATACCTATAAATGTTCAAACCGAGCTATACCGTAACGGTTTCCTGGGAAGTTTGAAGGACCCTTTAATAATTCGTACATATTTGAGGAGGAAAGGCCGTACGAAAGCCTGTGCTGAATAAAAAAAGGGTCTGCCCTGCTGGACGTCTAGACTAAATATGGATGATGGGCGCTATCTAGCTACTGCGTTAATTACGTAACGACGCTGGCAGCTTCCTGACATCGAGCCGACTCTCCATGATCATAGCTACATACAACGGAGGGGAAGGTTTACAAAGGAACAGGTGTCCAGAAGCAAGAATGGGTCTTATCATCACTTCAATTCCTTTTTTTTCCCAATATATACTTGAGGCCTATACCTCTGTTGATCCGGAAATACATGCCTGCAAACATGAACAAGACCTGTCGCCGCCAGCACCCGCCATCAGTCTCGGTTTGCACCAACACACGAAGTTGGAGCGATAAGTGGATAGAAGAGTCAACGTACGTTGAAGGCAACGAATCCAAGGGTGATAAATACATCCCTCCAATGGTGTCCATATGAGATGTTGAAAGATGCCTGCAAAAACTCGTTTGACGTTCTCACGGGGCAGAAGGAACACTGGGAGGTTGCATCCGGGTTGGTGAGATATCCGCCCATAGATGAAATGAAGGGGTCCATGTAGGCACCGCAGTTCATCCCTGAGGGTGGTTCCAAAACGACGAGCTCAGTAGATGTACAGGTGATGAGCTGGTTACCGGCAACTAGTGGGGATGCGGGAAGAGTGTTCGTCAGTGTCAGGAACCTCACACGGAACAAATTTAGGAGGTTCACCTTGACCAAATAGACCCTCGATAATATAGGTCAGGGGGGAGAGGTAGTACATCCACCTCCACCACCCCAATAGACGATATGGTTGTAGGAGGCCAGCACTGTGGGGCCACCATCCACCGTCAATACATGTCCTGTCATAAGGAATCAATACATACAAGAACGCGGTGAAGGTGGCCATCCCGATGAACACTGCACTAGCAATGATCACATTGGGAGAGACTACGGCAATCGCCAATGCAAGCGTGGTGTAGAATAGCGGGAACACGATGCAGTAAAAGAGGTAAGAGAAACCGACGCGAGAATTGTCAAAGCCAGAGGACCAATACCAGCAGACAAAGAACAAGGGAATCGCCAGTATATTGAACGAAATTTCAATTAGGCCCTGAGAGACGAGGAACGCTGACCAAGTATATATTCTCGAGGGATACTCCCGGACTTCATAGATAATTCGGTGCTCGATGAACTTAGTCTGAGATTGCTGTGTCGTGAGTATACAAATTATCAGGGCCATAAGTATTGACTGTAGAGTCAAGGAATGTCATCTGATTCCCTGTAATTACATTCGAGCGTAGAAGGTACGCACAAGGGTTTTGTCCTGCAATCCCTGCAAGGAGTTTGCGGCACCGAAATTCGAAAATCCGATGAGTAATCCTGCGAAAACGCAGGCGAACAACTTCGCACAAACTAGCGCAGGGTCTCGCCAGTAAGACACAAAACCACGGTAAGTGACTAGTATGAGTTGCTTCACCCAAGAACTTGCAATCTCGGAGTGGGATCCGGAATCCATGAAAGGCCTAGATTGTCCTCGACGAATACTTTCGAGCTTCAGGTTCAGCTGGATTGCTTCAGGTGAGTTTTCCCAAACAGGGCCCCAGTCAGTCGTACAGGTTGCTGTAACTCCAGTTCCAATGACATCTAACATGTACTCTGCCCTACGCAATGTGTAGAGCACAGTCAAGCTAACATTTCCGCACCGTTAGGGCCAGCACTCACGGGTTTGCATTGGCGGGGCAGTGAGCAGCACCATTTCTCTGGAAATATTCAATCACTGTCATAGAATTATCCCCAATGTCGCCAAAGTAGACCATTTTCCCGCCTTTCTGGAGAAGCAGTAATCGATCAAAGAGCTGGAACAGTTCTCCAGAGGGCTGGTGGATCCTATACACAACTACTTGTCAGAATCACGTGCGACAAAGCTCGTGGAACGGACTGACGCGCAAAGGATAGCAATCCCACTGTCAGCGAGCTGACGAAGGACCTTAACGAGAGCCCATGCCGACTGAAAGTCGAGACCGGAAGTAGGTTCATCGAGAAAGAGTAACAGTCTCGGCTGTCACCCTCATCAGGTAAGCGCAAAATGAGTGGATTTGTTTATCTTACTTTGGCAGCGAGCTCGACACCGATAGTAGTGCGTTTCCTGTGCTCTACATCAAGGGAGCCGACTATAGCATCTGCATAAGCTTCCAAGCCACACATCTTCAAGCATTTGTCGATGCTGTTCAAGAACAACTAGGCATCAGAGATATGTTTGATATTGATGTATGTGAAGACGTACTAAGCCTCCTTTTCGGTCATCGGAACAGATGCAGGTTGTCGAAGTCTCGCCGAGAATAAAAGGGCCTCCCGGACAGTCGACTCTGGGTTGTGAGTATCCAACTGCTGAACGTACGCCGTCTGGGAGGCAAAATTCACAGGGAGCGGATAACCATTTACTAGGCAATCTCCACGCACTATACCGCCCGATATGCGATTAGCAAGCACATCCAGTAAAAGCGTCTGTCAAAACATGAGCATGAGCATCAATAGTGTCTACATCCCGAATTCGCACCTTCCCTGCACCTGATCCCCCCATCAACGCCATCAATGTTCCAGGTGTGATATAGCCGCAGACATCATCCAGCAACCTACGCATGTCCACTCCAGAAGTACGTATGTCATAGGAGACCTTGTTCCACGAAAATGTCTCAACTTGATTGGGTCTGTCGCATTCAACGTCAGTGGCGTTCACCAAGTCCCGTCTCTCATAGGAATGGCTTGGGGAAATATTTTCTTCGTCCGGAACCTTGTGGACAGGAACGAGAACACTCCCTTTATACAGCGTCACTGTTGTATCCTGCGCAGTCTGCTTATTGAATTGAGCGGATAAGAGGAGGCTTCCAAGCGAGCCCAAGCCGAAAATGCATAGAATTCCTAAGTTCTGTGTGACACAAGTTTGTCTGTCATCATGCAAGTGCGAGACTGCAGCAATCAGTCCTTACCTTCCAGAGGTTTGAATAAGAATAACCGAAAGCTGCATATGTATAGGCTTCTCCAGGCACAGTCGTCATACCAGATTTTGAACCTACAACGGAGCACACCTGGTCCATGAGGGTGACATTCTCGTACCCGGGTCCTGATGGGACAAGCAGCGCACACGTCCCATTAATAGCGCGGAATTCATTGACAACCAAAGACTCTAGCACATAACGGATGGGCTGTGGAACGTGATATCAATACAGACAGAACGGGACACAGCTTCGCACTCACATTTGCATAAGAAAGCCACTTCAACGCCCCAGTAATGTCCTTGGTAGGGATGGCATATCCACTGTACATAAACATGAATAAAAGAATCACGCAAACCGTCGGGATAGCGATTGATATACTAGGACAGAGAGCTGCAATGCTCCTGATGCAAGATTTCAAAAGAAGAGTCGTGATAAAGACGAATAACAGAAAAATGCTGCAGAGTTTTTGTAAGCGAAGGCAACACCACCTTTGGTATACTGAAAGAAATAACGCACAAAAATTGCTCCGTCGTTCTCTGAAAACCAACCAAAAAGTATAGTATGACCGCCTTGACGGTGACCGTAATGAGACTGATCGGAATGTCAGCAATGGTGTGAGCCAGGGCCTCGATAAAGGGGTAATATAAGGCTCCTTTTTGATGACGAATGACAATCAGGCACTGAGAAAAGAGACCTGGAATCTCGACTATGCACAAGGCACAATCGAAAAACAAGAGACTGACAAGGCAAGTTTCAATGTACTTGTATCCATGTTTTTTTTAAATGTACTTACAGGAAGAACACAATCACCCGCGAGGAGTACGCATTCGTGGTACTCCCTAATTGAAGAAACTCGGTCCCGAGGAAAAGAGCTAGCAAAATTTGCAATCTACAGCGATTCATATATTAGTGCATGGCTTCCCAGGCTGAATCAATACAGACCCAACTTGAACAGCGACTGTGATTCGGTCGCCTTTCAATAATTGTAATCGGCGCCATACCACTGCACGGACCTGCGTGAGTATGGATAGCATGTATGGAGAGCTCTGAGGGGCATGCTGCCAGTGAGCATGCTCGCTTATGGCGCTCATTTCATAGGCCTTCTTTAGCTCGGGCTTGTTTACGAACAGGCTGTAGTGTGAATCCATTGACGAGCGGTTGAGCTGGCCGTGGACGGATGTTCGAAAATAAGCAGCCATCTCATCTGCCGTTCGGGGCACAGTACCCTGGAATCCAGGTCGGAATTTCCTGGCATTTGGATCGGTTGCTGCATGAGGAGCGTAAGTACACAAAAGACACGGAGAAATAATCCAGAGATGTACTTGCTACCAAGAAATCGGATGTTGTTTGCCTATTCCGAGGTTCGTATCCCATGTTCATGAAATACTGTTTTGCCTCTGTGGCGGGCCCAAAATACGCCATCTTTCCATCGTAGATGACGCATACTTTATCGAACAGCTCGAACAGCTGCTCTCCGGCCTGATAGATGGAGACCACCGTCGCGACGTTGGCAATACCGGTAACAGCGCGAAGTATACGGATGAAGTCGAGTGCCGTGGACGAATCCAAACCACGTGTCGAACTAGTTGCATCCACATTCAAAATGCGGTCTGGCAGTGAAAATGTCGATACGCACTTGTCCCAACAAACAATCTTGCCTCTTGCAGACATCACCTCAGCAATAGACACTCTCTTTCTCTCACCGCCAGAAATGCCTCTGAGAAACGAATTGCCAATGATAGTGTCTTTGGCACCTTGGAGTCCGAAGAGGCGCAGGAGAAGTTCTGTCGTATGCAAAGCACTAGCCCTTTTCGACTGGTTGTTTACCCGGCCGCTCGGGGTCCTCATTGTAGATGCGAACTCGATCGTTTGTTGGACCGTAAGAGTCGGGAAGTGGACGTCATCCTCTGGACAGTAGATGACATCACCGCGGTACCGTTTCTCGATCTCTTCTGAGGTAATCGAGTCGTAGAAAACATCACCAATGACACTGTAATATTCTCCGCGATGGTTGGCGAGTGTTTTCAGAAAGGTACTGCATCCAGAACCCGGACGTCCCAGGACAACTATGTCCAAAGGTGATTTTATGCATAAGCGAGAGTGGAACCAGAGAGAGGGGTTTGCGCACGTAGCATCTCCCCCGGACAAACGATACCGTCAAAACCTGAAATGATATCACGAACCGGAGGATGGCGCAAATTCTGGATGAACTTCATTATCGACCGGGGATAGAACATCGATGCGAGATTGTGTTGAGCAGATGTACGGGCGTCGAGTCCTATGACGCGTAGGTTTCTAAACATGACGCCCAGCTTCCGAGTCTGGATGCTGTCTTCGACAGACCTGGGATGAGTGTCCCGTGAGGCTTTCGCGATGGCAACGGAAAACGAAGAAACCTACAGAACAAGCTCTTCCACTAGCGACTGTATGTCTAACGTATCCTTTGGGTATGCGGTAGATCTGGCATGAGTTTGTGACTGACTGTCCCGATCCTGGATGTCGAAATTCGATGCACGTAATTGTATCTCGGGGCTGGCCATGGCTCAATATTCGATGCGAGGGTGCCGAATGTCGATGCGAACGAGAGCACCAGAAGTAGGTCAATTATGGAGATTTAATCCCGAAAATTGACGGTGGGGCCACGTCAACGGCGTGTTGAGGATCACTCACCGGAGAATCCCTGTCTCAGTTGCGTTTCATTCTGAGTCCTGATCGAGTCCAATCGTCGTCCCGTCCATACCTATCTTCCATTTCAAGTTTCGTTACTTCAACTTGAAGGTGTTTCGTTGCGGGTTTTTCCGTCTCGGAGCCGATCTTGTTTCCAGCATGAAGCGTCGGAGTCAGTCATTTTGTATTCGTCTCCTCGCGTCGTTTCATCTCATTCCGTTCCAGTCCGGACTCATCTGGCAGTCGTTATCCACCTGTATGCCACCATGATCGTCTCTTTTCTCCTTTTCGTTTCTCTTCCCTCGCTACCTTGCGCCGATCAGCTGAGTACTTGTTAGACAGTGGTCGTGAAATGGATACAAGTTCGACGGACCTCGGAATCGACTCGCTAAAGGCAGCGGTCATAATGTATCTAACGAACATACCTTTCAAAGACGAAGAATGATGGAATGGAAGCTTGTGGTCCACATTATGCGAGATCGCCAACAATTCTTTCGTCAGCATCACAGTGAAAACGTGATTCACGTCTGCGGGGGAGCACGGTCAGCTTGGATGGCAACGAGAAGCTGCGTACCGCATGACATGAACTAAAATTAGCGTGAAGAATCTCAGTGTAAAAACAGAGGAAAAAGTTACGAATGAGTGATCGTTTCGTCTGAAGGGAAGACCGAGTCTTGCCAAAGATGTGATAACCTCGGTGCCGGGTTGCCTGCTCAAAATGATCGACCGGGACGCCAAGTCTACGATCTGTTGCTAGGCGCGGGTGTGGACCTCTTCGTGCTCGTAGATATGGACCAACTGATCTGCTCGACCTCTTCAGCCAGACGGAACGCACGCGGCTGCATAGCCTGTTCATCACGTGGGCTAGTCTGGTGAAGGGCTTCGACGACCACTTTGCAAAGATGCTCGCTGGAACGGGCACACGTTGACCAGGAGATGCATTGCAATCCGAATTCGAGGAAGAGAAACGTATGGAATGTACGAGGGGGTGTACGATAAATTTTTGCGGTGATCTTCATCCAAACGACTATCGTCTTCTCTGTGTCCGACGGCTCTGGCCTGGAAAAAAAAACCCCCAATTTTTTGAGTGACGTCCTGGTAGTACGGCGAGTCGGAACGTACTCTTGTCTTTCGCTTTCGCAGGCACGCCCTTGCCTCTGGCTTTTTTCAAGTCCACGTCCCACAGCCTCTGCGCCTCCGCAAAGTTGACCAACTCCAACTCTGGCCACTCCTTGGCAAACTTGGAGATGGACAGGTCGAGGTCTTGAGGGTAGTAGTTGACCATCGAAGGGCCGCGAAGTCGCGCGCGGAGGTATTTGGCGCCGGTGCGTGCGGACGTGGGGTTGTATGCGGTTTTGA
>JBBPOS010000519.1:0-20171 GCA_038091575.1 Leccinum subgranulosum
AGCGGATGAGGAGACGTGTATTAGAAGCAGTGACGAGGGAACGGCATGGGGACGATGGTGTGCGGATCGTCAGACTATTGTTAGACGTGGGGAAGATGGACGAAAAACAAGTGAGTATTCTCTTTCGACAGAGAGCACAAACGTGATTGTGCCTTGGTTACAGATAGCTAAAGTGGAGATGATGGCCAACAAGGATGTTGACTATTGTTGTCCGCGCTCTCTTCCGACTTTTTGATATCAACGCAGGAGGTACCGCGAAGTGCGGACCGCAATCCGACGCGAACGTTTTATCTTTGGTCAGTCGTCTCGACAAGCATGGATGTAGCTGTTGCTCAGTGGCTGTATTTCTGTAGGCACGTCGACTTGACAACCTACTCGGCGCTCCTCGCGAGTCTTTACAAGACGCTGTTCAACATTGGCATGCGTCGACAAGCGGAGCAGGAGGAGCCAAACGTCAAGGCTGTCCTGACGAAACGAGAGCGCACGGATGTCGCTCAGGATGTGAGTCTGTTGACGTGGATGGAACGGGAGGTGTTGACGGAGTTGGAGCGAAAACGGGAGATGCTGGACATGTTGGAGATGCAGGTGGAGGAGGCGATGTTTATTCTGAGGATCTTGATTGAGTGGTGGTACGGATGATGCGTGAATGTGTAGCACACTGGCCATTTGGGGTGTTGGATGATGACTTGAGCGCGACTCAAGTGCTGGAGGTCGGTCAGAGTGGGAGGGAAGAATATTAATGGAACGGTTCACTGAGCGATCTCACAGTGTCGTTCAATCTTTCAATCATGATACGAGTACTCGAGGACGTGCCTAGAAAGCGTGCAGATGCGTCTACCTCTTTCATACATGATCCTACATTACTCGCCGTTTCTCACTTCCGGCGCGCTCTGTGTCGTCGAACATGGGTGGTTCCATCTTTAGGATGATCGTCGTCGCTGAAAGGAGGGCATGTGGAAATGTGCACGCGTGGTGAGGGCGTGTCGAGTCTGAGATCCCCTGATGCCGGTTCAAGGGTTAGTGCATTTGGACACACAATCGGAAATCCACGAACGTGTACGACATAGAACAATTGTCTCTCGAGGGTACGAGTGGAGGTTGGTCTACAATTCCAGGAATCACGTTGCTAGTTCAGTTTCGCGACAATAATTAGATAGTGAGACCGGGAGAACAGCTGACGAAAAGATACAAGAGAAACCGTCCTCAGGATCCTCGACTGATAGGTGGGGTATCTTGCTTAGATACCACGATAGCGATGTTATGTACGCAGAAAGGCGATCGCCCAGGGCACAGGGTACATACCTGCGTGAGACTGAACGAGCGTGCACGTGTCTGCCAGGCGATAAAGGCGTGCTGTGACTGAACGACAAGACTTTCTCTTTGTACCTGACCCAGTATGTTTTCCAAGTTCCGCCCAAGGAAGAGGAATGGTCAGTAGTATGTAGGCAAGGCCATTGATGAACGGCGCTGACGAGAGCAACAGAGCAGAATAGGGCGGACAGCCCACTTCCCCTGGATGGTGGTCAGCAGGTGCACACATCGGTGACCGACGAAAGAGAGTTACTGCTGGATACTCAGGAATCGAATGCAAAAAGTTCCTCCTCCAATGTCGTAACTGACGCGAATCCAATCGAAATCGTTGCTCAAGATTTCATATTTTCGGTCGCTTTTTCTGCTGATGGGAAGCATGTCGTGGGCGGGGGAAGGGAATGGAAGATTCGACGATGGCGAGTGAAGGATGGCAAGGAAGTGGGAAAGCCAATGGACGCTGGGAGTTTGATTCAGGACCTGGCAGCCACTCAAGATGGCAACTGGATCGTGTGTGGGACACAGAGTGGTCAAGTAATCGTCTGGAATGCGAAAACCCACAAAAAGGTGACAGAATTCAATGCACACTGCAAGGCGGTGGGTGCAGTGGACGTTTCAGCAGATGGGACGAAAATTGCGACGGGAGGAGAAGACAATACGTTCAGTGTCTGGTCGTTTTCTGATGGCCACCGACTCCTCGGCCCATTCGGCGAACACGACTGGTTGGCTGTAGTAAAGTTCTCTCCCGACGGACGACGCATCGCTACTGCCACGTGCAATCGAGACTCGGTTCGCATCTACGACATTAACGTCGCAGATTTTCCAATTCGGGTCGGCTCGTATTACAATGAATCCCTCGCCTGGGCGAGCGACTCGAACCGCCTCTTTGCCTTGTCCAAAGACGGCAACATTCACTGCGTGTCCAGCAAAAAAAAACACTCGCAAAATGGCGCATTCACAGCGACGACAGTCCAAGCTGTATCGCACTGGCATGCAACGACAAAATCATCGCAGCCTCCGCCAATTCGTCCCTCTCATTCTGGGACACTACGACATTTCAAAAAATTGGGACCGTCATCCACTACTCCCACTCCATCTGCTCCATGGCCATCTCGCCAAGCTATGACATTGTGACCGCTGGAGACAAGGCGATCACGCTGCGAAATCTTTCTGACATTCTTCCCTCATCCTACCGCCACAATGTGAGCAATGCTACTCGTATAAGATCACGTCCTTATTTTTTCCTTTGCTGCTCCAGGTGCGCTTGGAGGAAATCTGGCGCTTGAAGGTCGAGAAAAACGATCTCGAAGACACGATCCGGTCCCTACGCTCACGGGAATCCCGCCGAAGTACGCTCATTAGCTATATGACTCTGCTGTGCTGATATTCGTTTCCACCAGAGGACGATATAGTGGATCTCAAGACAACTGTTCAGGAACTACGTACCCAGCTTGCTACATCCAACAAGGAAAAGACAGGCCGCAATGAAATTATCAAGTCCCTTCGTGCACAGAATGAATCCTCAAGTGAGTTCTCTCCACTTTCAAACCGACTTCGTTAACAATTTATTAGATCACAAAATCACTCATTTCAATGAATCGGATAAGGAACTCCGCAACGTGCTTATTACATCTCAAGGCTCACTTGATCGATTAACCCAGACTGTCATGTCACTACGCGCTGACGTTGAACTACCCGAAAAGAGCTCAGGTGCGTTTTGAACCATCCCGACTGACGTTTCCCTGACTCGTTTTCAGTATTCGTTGCGCAAAAAATAAACGAACTCGAACTATCCGTCCAGGAAGTCGGTAACAAATTCGCTACATGCAAATGTACACTCCGTGTGTACGACAAGAAGTACGAGTGCGAAACATTATATACCGACGGTCGCATAAATGATGCTGCACAGCATCTTGCGAACGCGATGACTGAGAATCTGTGGCGTAACGAACTAGTCACCGATTGGCTGAAAGGTGAGATTGTGCGTCTTGTCGTAGAATAGTGTATTCAATCTCTACTCCCAGAATTCACACACCGATGTGCATCAAGGCTTCAGGAGATCGGAGACCGGGCATCAAGTTCCAAAAAACCCAAAAAGGCTCTTTCAGCTTACTCCACGATCTTGTTGCTCACTCCCTCGCCTCCGGAAGGTGTGTTGATGGGATGGGCAAGAACAGTGCTCATTCGTCGCTCAGCGAGTAAGGCATTGGGTACCGTGAAGAAGGTATGGACGATCCGGCCTTTGAGAATTACATGGTGATTCTGGTTTCATTCAGTTCAAGCTTCCAATGTTTCGTGTTCATCTGGCGATCTGCAATGTTCTCGAAGGTGACGATCGTCTTATCGAGGCGGTCGAATGTTTCCGAACGATGAACGATGAAGTATCAGAAGAGACAAGCACCCTCAACGAGCGACGGCAGCAGGAACTCGGTGAGTAATCCTATTTGCCACTCGGAGACTCATCTGAAGATCTCTCCAGAATTTCGACAACGTTGTAGCGAAAAACTGGAAAAAGAGGGTGATGTAGCAATGGATGCAAAGAACCATGATGCGGCCATCGGATCCTACTCCATCGCACTTTCACTTCACCCAACGAATATCAGCGACATCATACTGAAATGCTGCAAGGCGCGAGTAGGGTATTTGGGGGACGAACTAAGCACTGCTACTATGGTATAGATCAACTCACGCGTTCTTTCACATTGATGGCATTGACGACACGACCAGGATATTGAGCGCAATCCATCGAAATACGAGGGGTACAAAAGGAAACATGCGGTATTACATAGCCTAGGGCGTTACAAGGAAGCGTTCGAAGCATTTGAGACGATGATGTCGAGGATGCAGAAATCACCTGACTCACAAGCTCGGGGTAAGTTTTTCTCGTGTATGTTGCGCAGACGAGCTGATTTTGTGGCGATAGACATGCAGCGTTGTTATCTCGACACGACTCCACTAATCCGAAAAGTCGTCGAACAGACCACCCGTCTCATCCCCCATGTTCTCATTGACACCACCACTGGTCGTCTCTATGACAAGACAATGCAACAGGCAGCTTTCGAGGAGTGCTCCATGTTCAATCAGTTGCGGTCTTCCATGATTACCCCCGATCGGCTCGACTGTGTACGCATCAAGCAGGAGGTGGAGAAGTTCTATGAATATGTGATGTTCTCACACAGGTGGCAGCCACAGGAGCCATCATTTCAAATGGTCGAGAATACCCTAATCTATGGACTCCCTGCATCTCCCGCGAACGACAAACTCATCGGCTTTTGCAAGCTCGTGCAGTCTCGGCGTTTCCGGTGGGGATGGAGTGATACGTGCTGTGTCAACCAGAGCGACAAGGGAGTTCAGCAAGAATCTGTTGTTGCCATGTTCCAGTGGTATTGTCGTGCAGCGCTCACGATCGTCCACCTTCTCGGTGTTCACTCCAAATTGCAAAGAAAGGGCCTTTTGTGGAAAAGCATCTGGAACACTCGTGGGTGGACATACCAAGAGTATGTCGCGTCGAAAGTCGTACAATTCTATACGGAAGATTGGAAGCCATACCTTGATCTCGACATGTTCAACCACAAGGAATCACCCCTGATTCTCTCCGAGATGGAACAGGCAACCAATTTTGCTACCCAGGCCCTCGCAACGCTTCAGCCAGGGCTGACCAGGGTGCGCGAGAAGTTGTACTTGGCTTCAAGTCGCGAGACGACGCGGGTAGAAGATATCGCGTATTGTCTGTTCGGTATCTTTGATGTCTCACTCCCGGTCATATATGGGGAGGGCACGCGAGCAGTCCGTCGTCTTCTGGAGTACATCTTGACCCAGTCGGACAACGTCACACTTCTCTCCTGGACTCGGGCTGGAGACTCGAGTAGCAGTGCTAATAGCTACCTCCCTGTCGACCTCACTGTTTATCACCAGATCGAACCCCCTCACGTTCCGCGGTCGATCGAGACCGCCGAGATGGACAGGATGACCATGACTTTGCAGTCATCCTTGCCTGACCCCTTGCTCGCCGTTCAGTTGTACGAGCAGCTACACGACCTTCCCCCTCTTTCGATCATGACTGGTCGACTCCGCCTACCTGGATTTGTTTTCTCCCTGACATCCCTCACCGCTATCACAGTGAAACCTGGATCGGACTCGGTCGTTCATGTTTATCATGCCACTACTCCCGTCCTCGGTGAGATACGCATCGAGACCAACGACGACTTGGTCGGAATGCACGGCTTGATGCTCATCCATCCCTGGATCAGTCCCCTTCTGGACAAGGATTTCTTCGGTGGGGCTCCTCAGTTTGATCTAGCCACGCGTGCATTACGGCTAGTCGTTCGATTGAAGCAGCCGTTCGGTGCGCTATTGCTTGCTTCGGAGGGGCGCGTTCTGTATAAACGTGTCGCGACGGACAGTTTCATCAAGGTTCAGATCCGGGAAAAGACACCGTTGAAGGAGTTGATGGACAGCGTGCGGATAGTCGACGTCCAATAGTCCTACGTTGTTGGTTTTTTGAATATCAGGAGACGAACCTCGGTTGTATTTATTAAAATTTACCTCTCTAGACAAGGATGTAGTATCATTACTAGTATCCCAGTTTCGGAGCTAGTAAAAATGATAACATTCCCAAACACGCGCGTCGCGCGGTGGGTCGATGATCATGTTATGTAGCAAAGTTGTGTATTAAACAGGACCTCCTCTTGTGCCAAATCGTGACCGTGCTTTGCAGTTCCTGTCAGCTGACTCCTTCCGGTTGGCTCGGTACGTGGTCATGCTCCACCACCACCACATTTGAGCGCAAGGTACTGGCCTACTAGTCACTCCAAGGAAGCAGCGCTCTCGCTCATACGATGGAAGATATTATCTGGCCAAGCTGTCTAGGTATCAGACTCACCCCCGGGTAGACGAACACCTGGGCTGTCTTGACTTCAATCAGTCAACACACCTTGCGTCGCCAGAGCAGTACTTGTAAGTATCGTCCCAAGCCTTGGCCAAGTTTGCACAAGTACGTGTATGTGTGCGATGTGAGTCATCGACCTTCATTGAACATTCCAGCCTGAACAACTTCTGCGTGAGAGACCATTCTTATTATTCGGCTGCCACAATTCCGAATTCAATTCGTCTCTGACGTTATCGATATGGCCTTCAAGTTCATGAAGCTGCTCACTCGTGCGTGTTTTTATCTTCGCCTGCAGCGACTCCCCTGACATCCTGACCAGATGTTTTACTTCCCCTCCCCCTCTTCTCCTTCCTCACCTTCTCTGCCTTCCGACTCATTTTCCGCCAATCTCTCGTAGAAAATGGCCTCCAAAGCCATCTCGACGCCGTATGCCACCCCGACCTCGTCCCGCACCCATATCGCCTGCAATACACCGGTAACCTCCAGGTTGACGAAATCCTCTGCGCCATGGTCGTCTTCTTCCACGCCCTCATGGATTAAGCCTACTATCCTCTTCTTGCCGTCCTCTTTCCTGCCATCGGTATCATCACGCTAATCTCCTTGATCGAAGCCGCTCGCGACCGCCACCCTCTCGTCCTCGGCGCGCCCACCCCCGTCGGCGTCCTGTTCCAGCTCTTCTCCATGGGCATCATCATACCCATCTACTCCCTCCTCTTCGTCGTCACTGGCGCCGCGTCTGTCCGGCCCAGTCATACCCCAAACCCACCCTCAAAAATCAGCCCAGTCAACGCTGGATCCCTTCTCTTTGGATTCCCCGTCGGCTACATTCTCCCTACGGCCCTCAGCTCCATTCTGTCGACCCACTACTGACCGCCATCTGGCAAGGCTTTCCCTTCCTCGTCGCGCTCGCCACCCTCGCGTATAGATTCCTTCCAACTTCACACAACATCCACTCGGGTCACCCAATCGTCATGGCCGCCCTCGCCCTCTTCTTTATCTTCTCTGCACTTCTCCACGCTGTCTACGTCTGGCCTCTCTTCCCTGACATCGAAGCCCTGCGAACGCTCTTCGTACCGATCAATATTGCGAACGTGATCAACCCGGCAACAACATCCCTGTCAGACGGCACGCATGAGTTCATCAAGTGGGACATCATTTTCGCCATGAGCTCGATGATGCTCGCGACACTTTGGATGGCCGACGGGGTTCTCAGCTTTGTCGGGATCCTGGTATGGCATGGCATTGCAACGATCACGTTCGGTCCGGCGGCAGCGATTGCTGGGGTGTTCATGTGGCGGGAAAGACGACTCAACGGGCAGAGTCATGTGTTGTTGAAAAAGACAGGCTCGCGAAAGACGGAATAACGGTGTCGATAGAGTTCTATCTTTTCAGCCCACTCCCTTTGCTGCGCTGTAGTGAAAGTAAACCGACAGTCATTTTTGTGCCCTGGCCGAAATTCACAGTTAAAAGCATCACACGCTCTAACTGCCTATAGATCCTTCCAGGATAACCCCGTTCAACGAAAAACAAATACTATTCTCGAGTGATCGCAGGCAAAGGGACCCTCGATGCCTGTGGGTACACCACTTGAGCAACTACTATCTGCGTTCAACACGGCAGACTAGCAGGCTTCGGGCCTTTACGCCGGCCCCCTCGGGCCCCTCGCACATGATATCTTGGAGCGGCTGAACAGAGCACAGATCTTCCCCTTGAGACGGATCCTGAACTCTGGTCGGAGCCCGACACGACCGTCCGGCAGTGCAACCTACGCACGGGAGAGGAATTTCGGATTGTGGCGGACAACGCACCGTTCATGAGCTCGACGGTGGAGATGGCCAGTTTCGCCAAGTCCCTGGACGTAGCAGTGGTGGACGAGATAAAGATGATTGCAGATCCCGAGCGTCGTTCTGCATTGACAAGCGCTGTGCTAGGTTTGCCTGCACGCCAGATCCATCTTTGTGGCGAGGGGACGGCGGTACCCATCATTCGAGACATCTTCAAGGACGCAGAGTACGAGCTGATCGTCAATTGATATGAATGTCTCACGCCTTTGGAGGCTCAAGAGTCGTATTTAGATGGTGACTTGTCCCAGATCCAAAAGGGAGACTGTCTCGTCGTTGTTCTGGCATGATGGCATATTCGCGATCAAGGGCAAGATCGACGTGAGAACTGGTCTGGGCTGTGCGGTTACTTACTATGGGAGACTGCCACCCGAGATTCATCCGAGCGGGCTGCGCTCTTCAACAACCCCCAGAACAATCACGGAGTTATCGTCGCCAGTGACGCCATCAGACTCAACCTGTACACACGTTCTGAATGAGACCTACACGGTTCCGTCACTCGTGTGCTGTGTTTTGTTGCAAGATCAAACGCGTCGTGTTCGAAACCCTTTTCAAGTTTGACAGTCAAGCGAGGCGACCGTTGCCGAAATCTCACATAAAGTAAATCGCTGGGCGAGCGTTATGGATCGCACGGCCAACCTGGTGGTTCAGTCATCACGTTGGACGAGGAAGATATACCAACGCAGGCGCTTTTTGAAGTGCCGTCGTACGCGTCCTGCATCCGCCTGCGTGTCGCCGCGCAGACCCGGTTGGGCCAGCTAAGCGAGTTCTTGGACACGCATGCTAGGGATCTGCTCTTGCCGATAGACTGCTGTTTAAGAACTGTCCGATCCAGTGGTCAGATCGGATCGCGCTCGATATACTCGTGCAGATACTGTGTCTGTACACCAATGCGATACGCGTGGAACTCAATGCTGTGTTTGTTGTCCGTCAATCCGTTTGTAAGTGTGCTGGAGAAGGTGGAAGATGATGCGCGACTCCGAACGCCAGCCAAAGTCATGCGCGTGCAAAAGATGCTGAAGCATCTAGAGGGGTTGCACGAGGTGCTCGTCTTTACTGGCTGTCGTTTCGCAACGCGATGGAATTTTACGACGCGGACGGGGAGTCTGTGCTGAAAGCTCGTGTGGAGCGTGCGCTAGAGTGGCCATTGGTGTCTCCGGCAGGTGTCTTCGGGTGCGCACGGACACGGGAGGAGAGTCTTGGAGGGCGTTGCAAATGCTCTGACGCGGTCGGTGGGAGAGATTGGGTGGCGGGGGTGTCGCGGAGAGTGCGGGACGGCAGCTCGAGGCGTTGAAGAGGATCTCATCTTTGTTACATCCTTGAATGGATATCTCTCCTCTTTCATGCTCGTCTTGAACGCCTTGGCCTAAAATCAAAGCATGTGACCTCTGCGCGTGAGTGACCCGCCCGCTCTCAGCGAACGGCATTCTCAAGACACGCCATACAGAGGAGAAAGATCAGGAAGTCTAAGACGAGACGGATTAAGAATGAGTTATACTTTCGGAAAGCCACGGTGTACGACGCGACCCAATCGAAACCCAAGGGAAAAAAAAGCGGAAGGCCAGACTTTCGGAGTCTAGGGAGATCGGAGACGTGCCAGGATGAGTGAGGGATCGGAATTGTATGTAAGATATGAATAGACGAACCCAACCCAGAATTGAACGAAACTCAGGACACAACGGCAACAACTTCTGCACTCTGTTGTTCCTACTATTCGATATTCATAGGGTAAACTGTACCTGAATTCGAAACGAAGAAGTCAACTCCTTCGGAGAACTAGTGGGTAGTATGTGAACGACGGGCGATCCGTCCTTGATCTCTGTTGGTCGCTGAATCGTCTTGTGTGGTATAACTTTCCACGCTGCGCCCATGCATCAACATCCCGAATTCGTTGGACGAAGGCAAGTGCTTATATATTGCCTGTGGGCATGGCGTGAGTGATCGCTGTCGCTGATATGAGCTTCACTAGCGATAGGAATGATTAATGGTCTGCTGACCGCGCACATAATCTGCCGAATTTATACCATTCGTGAATGGGTTCGTGCACCGTGGGTCTGACCAATCACTATTGAAGGAAACCATGGCATTCGAGCAAGTCAGTATTAGGACCGACACGAGTACCATATCGGAGAGCATCGATCGAGAATTGGCCTCGTCCGGGAGGGAGGACAACACGGGATACGTACGAGCTGATATATTGTGCCATGATTGTTCATCATCGTATGTGATGTGTTTTTAATAACGTACATAGAGAGCGCTCAGATGTATCTGCCCCTTGTGCACCAGGTTCTGCACCACTCATTGTTTCTTACTTCTTTCGCGCTTTCGCGCTGTGTCCTCTTGAATGTCGAATATGCCTTACGCTGGTGGTTCGATCATGATCAAGGTGTGTGAAAATACGTGCTGGGTTAGCGCGTGCCTGAGCGGGAGACGTGTTCCCTGGTGTTCAAACGTTCAAGGGTTAGTACATTTGGAGCACATAATCGGAGAAGGACCAACGGGTGGGTACGATAGGGAAGATTTTAAATTGCGCCAGTCAAAGTTGGTCTGTAATCACGTTGCTAGCTCAGTTCTGCGATATATCAATCAGATAGTGACGCCGAAGCATGGCTCATCTGAATCCTCGACGACACGATGGCGATGTTATGCATGAGCATATTGAAGGCAACGGTCCAGGTTCCCACGAACGATCTCGACCGTTTTCGGGGAATGCACAACACGACCCCTGAGTCACGTGTCGGCTCCCGGAACCTGGGAAAAGATTTTCCGATCAAGGCGTACTGAGTCTACTGAGAGCCTGAGTGAACTTGAACGTTTGAGCGACCAGACATTCATTCGCCTTGTGCTCGAACCCGACCCAGTATGTTCCCCATTGACAAGTTGCACTCAAGGAGGAGGAATGGTGAGTACTAGTGCGTAGGCAAGGCCATCGATGAATGGCGCTGATGAGAGCAACAGAGCCAAATAACCTGAGGGCGGACAGTCCACTTCCCTTGGACTGGCAGGTGCAAACATCGGCGACCAACGAAAGAGAGGTACCGGTGGATACTCAAGAATCGAATGGCAAAGGCTCCACCTCCAATGTCGCAACTGACGCGAATGCAATCGAAATCGTTGCTCAAGGCCAAATGTATTCGGTCGCTTTTTCTGCCGATGGGAAGCATGTCGTGAGCGGGGGATATGGAGGGAAGATTCAACAATGGCAAGCGAAGGATGGAAAGGAGGTGGGGAAGCCAATGGATGCTGGGAGTTCAATTTCTGGCCTGGCAGTCACACAAGATGGCAAGTCGATCGTGTGTGGGACGCTGAGTGGTCAAGTGATCGTCTGGGATGTGATAAACCACAAAAAGGTGGTCGAGTTCAAGGCACATAACGATTGGGTCCGTGCGGTGGACGTTTCAGCAGATGGGACGAATATCGCAACAGGATCGGATGACGAAACGCTCAGTATCTGGTCGGTTTCTGACGGCCAGCGACTGTTCGGCCCATTCAAACATGACAATATTGTGATCGCGGTAAAGTTCTCTCCCGACGGACGACGCATCGCTACTGCCACATGGAATCAAGACTCTATTCGCATCTACGACGGGAGCGATGTCCTCGCAGACTTTCCAATTCGAGTCAATTCGAATTACAACGGATCCCTCGCCTGGGCGAGTGATTCGAACCGCCTCTTTGCCTTGTCCAAAGACGGCAACATTCACTCTCTCGACGTGTCCACCAAGAAGACGCTCGCGAAATGGCGCATTCACAGCGACGACGATGCAAGCTGTATCGCACTGGCATTCAATGACACAATCATCGCAGCCTCTGCTAATTCGTCGCTCTCACTATGGGACACTACGACACATCAACAAATTGGGAACATCATCCACCACTCCCATGACATTTACTCCATGGCCATCTCGCCGCTAAGCTGCGCCATTGCGACCGCTAGAGACAAGGCAATCACGCTGCGGAATCTTTGGGACATCCTTCCCTTACCCTACCGCGATAATGTGAGTAGCACTCTGCTTGTGTAAGATCACGTCCTTATTAATTTGTTCTTAGCTGCTCCAGTTGCGCTTGGAGCACGAAATCTGGTGCTCGAAAGTTGAAAAGGACGATCTCGAGGACACAGTACGGTCCCTACGTGCACAGAACACCTGCAAAAGTACGCTCATTATTTAGATGACTCTGCTGTGCTGATATCCGTTTCCACCAGAGGACGATATAGTGAATCTCAAGAAAACTGTTCAGGAACTACGTACCCAGCTTGCTACATCCAACGAGGAAAATACAGGCCTCAATGAAATTATCACTTCCCTTCGTGCTCAGAATGAATCCTCTAGTGCGTTCTCTCCACCTTCAAACCGATTTCGTTAACAATTTATTAGATCGCAAAATTACTCATTTCAACGAATCGGATAAGGAACTCCGCAATGTGCTTGTAACATCTCAAGGCTCAGTCGATCGATTAACCCAGACTGTCAGGGCACTACGCGCTGACGTTGGTCGACCCGAAAAGAACTCAGGTGCACTTTGCACCACCCGGACTGACGGTTCGCTGACTCGTTTTCAGTATTCATTGCGCAAAAAATAAATGAGCTCGAGCTATACGTCCAAGAAGTCGGTAACAAATTTTCCACATGCAACTGTGCACTCCGTGTATACGACAAGAAGCTTGAGTGCGAAACGTTGTACGCCGACGGTCGCATATATGATGCTGCACAGCATCTTGCGAACGTCATGACCGAGGATCTGAGGCGTAACGAACTACTCATCGATTGGCTGAAAGGTGAGCTTGTGCGTCTTGTCCTAGAATAGTATATTCAATCTCTCAGAATTCACACACCGATGTGCATCAAGGCTTCAGGACATCGGAGACCATGCATCAAGTTCTCAGAATTATGACGAGGCTCTCTCAGCTTACTCTGCGGTCATGTTGCTCACTCCCTCGCCTCCGGAAGGCGTGCTGATAGGATGGGCGAGAATGGTGCTTATTCGTTGCTCAGCGAGTGAGGCATTGGGTACCGTGCAGAAGGTATGGTTGATTTGGTCTTTGAGAATTGCACAATAATTCTCGTTTCATTCAGTTCAAACTTCCCAAGTTTCGTGTTTATCTGGCGGTCTGCAATGTTCTCGAAGGTGAAAATTGTCTTATAGAAGCGGTCGAATGTTTCCGAACAATGAAAACTGAGCTATCGGAAGAGACAAGCATCCTCAACGAGCGACTGCTGGGGGAACTCGGCAAGTAATCCTATTGCCCACTCAGAGACTCATCTGAAGATCTCTCCAGATTTCCGACAACGCTGTAGCGAAAAACTGGAAAAAGAGGGTGATGCAGCAATGGATGCAAAGAACCATGATGCGGCCATCGGATCCTACTCGATCGCACTCTCACTTCACCCAACGAATATCGGTGATATCATATTGAAATGCAGCAAGGCGCGAGTAGGATTGTTGGAGGATGAACTCATAAATGCCACGCAGGTATAAATTGATCCGCGCGGCATGCTGAGTTGACCGCGCTGACTGCACAATCAGATCACCGAACGCGACCCATCGAACTATGAGGGGTACAAAAGGAAACATGCAGTATTGCACAGCCTAGGGCGTTATACGGAGGCGTTTGAAGCATTTGAGACGATGTTGTCGAGGATGGAGAAATCGTCTGACCCGCAAGCTCGGGGCAAGTCGTTATCATTCATGTTGCGCAGACGAGCTGATTTTGTGGCGATAGACATGCGGCGTCGTTATCTCGATACGACTCCACTGATCCGAAAAGTCATCGAACAGACGACGCGCGTCATTCCCCATGTTCTCATCGATACCACCACTGGTCGTCTCTATGACAAGACAATGCAACAGGTAGCTTTCGAGGAGTGCTCCATGTTCAATCAGTTGCGGTCTTCCATGATTACCCCCGATCGGCTCGACTGTCTACGCATCCAGCAGGAGGTGGAGAAGTTCTATGAATATGTGATGTTCTCACACAGGTGGCAGCCACAGGAACCATCGTTTCAAACGGTCGAGAATACCCTAATCTACGGACTCCCTGCATCCCCCGCGAACGACAAACTCATCAACTTTTGCAAGCTCGTGCAGTCTCGTCGCTACCGGTGGGGATGGAGTGATACATGCTGTGTCAACAAGAGCGACAAGGGAGTTCAGCAAGAATCGATTGTTGCCATGTTTCAGTGGTATTGTCGTGCAGCGCTCACGATCGTCCATCTTCTCGGTGTTCACTCCAAATCGCAAAGAAAGGGCCTTTTGTGGAAAAGCATCTGGAACACTCGTGGGTGGACATACCAAGAGTACGTCGCGTCGAAGGTCGTACAATTCTATACGGAAGATTGGAAGCCATATCTTGATCTCGACATGTTCAATCACAAGGAATCACCCCTAATTCTCTCCGAGATGGAACAGGCAACCAATTTTGCTAGTCAGGCCCTTGCCACGCTTCAGCCAGGGCTGACTAGGGTGCGCGAGAAGTTGTACTTGGCTTCGAATCGCGAGACGACGCGGGTAGAAGATATCGCATATTGTCTGTTCGGTATCTTTGATGTCTCACTCCCGGTCATATATGGGGAGGGCACGCGAGCAGTCCGTCGTCTTCTGGAGTACATCTTGACCCAGTCGGATAACGTCACACTTCTCTCTTGGACTCGGGCTGGAAACTCGAGTAGCAGTGCCAATAGCTACCTCCCCGCTGACCTCACTGTCTACGACCAGATTGAGCCCCCTCACGTTCCGCAGCCGATCGAGACGGCCAAGATGGAGAGGATGACCGTGGCCTTGCAGTCATCCTTGCCTGACCCCTTGCTTGCCGTTCAGTTGTATGAGCGACTGTATGACCTTCCCCCTCTTTCGATCATGACTGGTCGACTCCACCTTCCTGGCTTTGTGTTCCCTCTGACATCCCTCACCACTATCACAGCAAAACCTGGATCGGACTCGATCGTTCATATTTATCATGCCACTACTCCCATCCTCGGTGACATACGCATCGAGACCAACGACGACTTGGTCGGAATGCACGGCTTGATGCTCATCCATCCCTGGATCAGTTATCTTCTGGACAGCGATTTCTCCCATGGGGCTCCTCAATTCGAGCTAGCCATGCGTGTATTGCGGCTAGTCGTTCGACTGAAGCAGCCGTTTGGTGCGCTATTGCTTGCTTTAGAGGGACGCGTGCTGTATAAACGTGTCGCGACGGACAGTTTCATCAATGTTCAGATCCGGGCAGACATTCCGTTGGAGGAGTTGATGGACAGCGTACGTATAGTCGACGTCCAATAGTCTTGTGTTGTCGGTTTTTTGGATATCAGGAGATGAACTCGGTTGTATTCACCTCTCTAGACAAGAATGTACTAGTATCCCACTTTCGGAGCTAGTTATCTGCGAAGTGACTGGCCAAGAATGATAATCATGACTATGTCGTGAGACCAATTGGCAATTATTCGGCTGCCACAATTCGTTTCTGACATCGATATGGGCTTCAAGTTCATGAAGCTGCTCACTCGTGCGTATCTTTATCTTCGCCTGCAGCGACTCCCCTGACATCCCGACCAGATGTGTTACTTCCCCTCCCCCTCTTCTCCTTCCTCGCCTTCGCTGCCTTCCGACTCATTTTCCACCAATCTCTCGTAGGAAATGGCCTCCAAAGCCATCTCGATGCCCTATGCCACCCCGACCTCGCCCCGCACCCATATCGCCTGCAATACACCGGCAACCTCCAAGTCGACGAAATCCTTTGCGGCATGGTCGTCTTCTTTCACACACTCATGGATAAAGCCTACTATCCACTCCTTGCCGTCCTCTTTCCCGCCATCGGTATCATCACGCTAATCTCCTTGATCGAAGCCGCTCGTGACCGCCGCCCTCTCGTCCTCGGCGCGCCCACCCCCGTCGGCGTCCTCTTCCAGCTCTTCTCTATGGGCATCATCATACCCATCTACTCCCTCCTCTTCGTCGTCACCGGCGCCGCCTCTATCCGGCCCAGTCACACCCCAAACCCACCCTCAAAAATCAGCCCAGTCAACGCTGGATCCCTTCTCTTTGGATTCCCCGTCGGTTACGTTCTCCCTACGGCCCTCATGCTCCATTCTGTCGACCCACGGCTGACCGCTATCTGGCAAGGCTTTCCCTTCCTCATCGCCCTCGCCACCCTCGCATACAGACTCTTTCCATCTTTACCCAATATCCACTCGGGTCACCCTATCGTCATGGCCGCCCTCGCCCTCTTCTTTGTCTTCTCCGCACTTCTCCACGCTGTCTACATCTGGCCTCTGTTCTCTGACATCGAAGCCTTGCGAATGCTCTTCGTACCGATCAATATTGCGAACGTGATCAATCCGGCAACGGTTTCCTTGTCCGACGGCGTGCACGAGTTCATCAAGTGGGACATCATTTTCGCCATGAGCTCGATGATGCTCGCGACATTTTGGATGGCCGACGGGGTGCTCAGCTTCGTCGGGATCCTTGCATGGCATAGCATTGCGACGATCGCGTTCGGTCCGGCCGCAGCAATTGCTGGGGTGTTCATGTGGCGGGAAAGACGACTCAACGGGCAGAGTCACACACCGCTGAAAAAGATAGACTCGCGAAAGACGCAATGACGGTGTTGATAGAGTTTTCAGCCCGCCCCCTTTGCTGCGCTGTAGCGAGAATAAGCCGATGATGACAGGCGGATCTAACCTAACGTTGGTCATTTTTGTGTCCTGACCGAAATTAAACTATAAACCTCAGGTTTTTCATTGGTGAAGAAGGCCCACGACCCCGGCGTTATTTATCACGACCGATGGTACCTCGCCGTCTTGTTGGAATGAACTCTTCACCTTGCAACTCCGAGCCTCTTACTAATAAAGTGTTGGCGAAGGGACCCTACACGTCTAGGGCACTTACTCTGCTCATGGCAGACTAGCACTCAGATAAGTAGGGTGTAGAAAAAGGTAGGCATAAGGCATAGATAAAGGTAGGCATAGGAAGAGGTAGGCATAGAAAAGGTAGGCATAGGCATAGAAAGAGGTAGGCATAGAAAAGGTAGGTATAGGCATAGAAAAAGGTAGGCATAGAAAGAGGTAGGCATAAAAAGGTAGGCATAAAAAAGGTAGGCATAGGGGTCGTAAAAGGTTGTAAAAGGTCATAAAAGGT
Source organism: Leccinum subgranulosum (assembly GCA_038091575.1). Classification (NCBI taxonomy): domain Eukaryota; kingdom Fungi; phylum Basidiomycota; class Agaricomycetes; order Boletales; family Boletaceae; genus Leccinum; species Leccinum subgranulosum. The sequence continues at coordinate 17,173 of JBBPOS010000519.1, forward strand.
CATAAAGGTTCGTAACGGGTCGTAACAGGTTGTAGCAGGTTGTAGCAGGTTGTGGAGGGGTCGTAACAGGTTGTGGAGGAGGTCGTAACAGGTTGTGGAGGGGTTGTAACAGGTTGTGGAGGAGGTTGTAACAGGTTGTGGAGGGGTCGTAACAGGTTGTGGAGGAGGTTGTAACAGGTTGTGGAGGGGTCGTAACAGGTTGTGGAGGGGTCGTAACAGGTTGTGGAGGGGTCGTAACAGGTTGTGGAGGAGGTCATAACAGGTTGTGGAGGGGTTGTAACAGGTTGTGGAGGAGGTCGTAACAGGTTGTGGAGGGGTCGTAACAGGTTGTGGAGGGGTCGTAACAGGTTGTGGAGGAGGTCGTAACAGGTTGTGGAGGGGTCGTAACAGGTTGTGGAGGAGGTCGTAACAGGTTGTGGAGGGGTCGTAACAGGTTGTGGAGGAGGTTGTAACAGGTTGTGGAGGAGTCGTAACAGGTTGTGGAGGGGTTGTAACAGGTTGTGGAGGAGGTTGTAACAGGTTGTGGAGAAGGTTGTAACAGGTTGTGGAGGGGTCATAACAGGTCATGGAGGAGGTCGTAAAGGGTCATAACAGGTCGTAGCAGGTCATGGAGGAGTCGTAACAGGTCATAACAGGTCGTGGAGGGGTCATAAAGGGTCATAAAAGGTCGTGGAGGGGTCGTAACAGGTCGTGGAGGAGGTCATAAAGGGTCGTACAAAGTCATAAAAGGTCATGGAGGTGTCGTAACAAGTCATGAAGATTGAGGCATTGTAAAAGGTCATAAAGGGTCATGGAGGCATTGTAAAAAATTGTAAGAGTCGCATTATTTCTTCCGATTGTATCACTGGCACAAGGCTAGGCTTTAGGTGGGAGTGACGCTCATCACAAATCAAGGACATGCCAACTCAAAAGATCAACCAAAGTGACTGGTACCTTGACCTACAATACTCGCAAGCCTGGGTTTCTCCATTGAGCTCCTCGTCAGGTGCACGTAGAGGCTTTGCACTTGCAATGGTACTGCAGCTGAACATGCCACAATTGTCATTACACGGACCACGAATGGAAATGAAGAACTACTGACGTTGGAAAATGAATACTGCAGTTTGAAAGCTGAGATCCACAGTGAGATACTTGGGACGTAGCGTCAAAGTCAAGACATTGCAATCGTCTTGCTGCACTGCCTGTATCACTGCATCAAGAGCAATGGTGATGAAAATGCGGCGGATGAGACCTCGTGCTCAGTCTGTTTGTAGAAACTGTAGACTCCCGAGGGACAGGAAATCTGGTACTCACCAGGTGTCAGCGGGTGGATGTTATCGAACGTAGTGGTAAGAGAACAAGGTGTTATTAGAACTCAGACGCTGGGTCTGAAACTTATGTATGACAAAGAAAGATTATGTAATCTACTATAAACTAAGTCGTTACTATATAATCCTAGAGCATTCAGAGCTACTTGATAGTGCTCATTCAACACTCCCCCATACTTTGCTGCCTCTTTTGAGCGCAAGTAGTATGTAGTAATGAGCACTTATTCTTGTGCTTGATCATGGAATATTAATCCAATGTCTTTTCGGAATTGATCAAGTTTGATATGACCAAGATTCTTTGTGAGCATGTCGGCTGGGTTGACAGCTCCTTCGACAAAGAATAGTTCAATCTTCTTTTCATGAACGAAATCCCTGATGGCATGCCAATGAATGTCAACATGTTTGCTACGTTTTTCAGTAACAGGGTTTGAGGCCATGAAGATCGATCCTTGGTTATCTCCACAAATGGAGATAAGTTTCAACTCGTATCCTAATTCGGATAGAAGTGATCAGATCCAAATCACTTGTTTGCTACAATCTGACAGGGCAACATATTCTGCTTCAGTAGAGGAGTGAGCTACTCTCTCTTGATGGCGTGATTGCCAACTGAAGATGCCATTTGCTAGTTTCAAGAACTAGCCTGTCTGGGATCGGCGTGTGATGGGATCTGATGCCCAATCTGAATCAGTGAATGCTATAAGACCAGCTTGTGAGTCACCATCGAAAACAAGGGAGTAGTGTCTAGTCCCAAGTAAGTATCGGCATATATAAAGTGCACAATCGAGATGTTCATGAGAAGGTCGTGCTGCATGTTTTGAGAGTGCAGTCACAGCATAGGCGATATCAGGGTGTGTTCTGAGTGTTAGGTATAACAGAGAACTGATCACTTGTTGGAATTTCGACTTTAGTTCAATGTCGACTGGTCCATTGTAAGCAGGTGGATAGTACCCCTGTGGGAGAGGTGTGGGTGCAGATCTGGCATTCATCATACCGAATCGTTCGAGTATCTTGTCAAGATAAGCGCATTGATCAATTAAGATTTTGCAGCCATCTCGTTTGATTCTCATATTGAGAAAGGCTTTAGCCTCCCCCAGGTCTCTGCATTCCCATTTGCACATGAAAGCGCCTTTAACCTCGTCAACTATGGCCTTTGTGGGGCCACATCAGCAAACCAACCTTTTTGCTTTATAGAGATTACAGAGTACCTTCGCACTGACAGGCATTTACAGACCTGTACAGTCTGTACAGACATGTGGCTGTGTTACCCTTTTTGGTATGTTGATTAGTAATTGATTAGTAATCCTTGTACAGACTAAATAGACTCTACAGAGACTACAGACCTGTACAGACTAGTGGCTGTGTATCAGAGATGTGGCTGATATCTTTGCCAATATCCCTAACCTCCCCTAACATTTTTTTGCCTCCTAACCAAATCTAACCAATGTCTTCCCCAATATTCCTAACCCCCCCTAACATTATTTTGCCTCCTAACCAAATCTAATCAATGTCTTTGCCAATATCCCCCCCAATATCCCTAACCCCCTCTAACATTGTTTGCCTCCTAACCATATCTAACCAATGTCTTTTCCAATATCCCTAACCCCCCCTAATATTGTTTTGCCTCCTAACCAAATGGTCCAAATCTAACCAATGTCTTTGCTAATATCCCCCCCAATATCCCTAACCCCCTCT
>JBBPOS010000520.1:0-20079 GCA_038091575.1 Leccinum subgranulosum
CAATGTTAGGGGGGGTTAGGGATATTGGGGAAGACATTGGTTAGATATGGTTAGGATTCCTGCTTTGTTATGTCTGGTTAATGTACCTGGTCCTGATTGGTTAGTATCTGGTTAGGATTCCTGCTTTGTTATGTCTGGGGAGTGTGCTTGGTCATGTATAGTTAGTGTCTGGTTAGTGTGCCTGGTCATCTGTAGCAAGATCTATAGCCAAATGTGTCAAGCAATATAGCAGAAAGACTTAGCAGAATTTGTATTGTGTTGCTGACATAACTTGCCATATTTGTGTTGTGTTGCTTACAAATTGTAAAATTTTGAAGTCAGCAGCCACTAGGTATATAAACCCAGCACTCTTCAATTTTAATTCCCACACTCTTTCTTCCCTCAACCACTACCATCCCTCTTCACCACCACAACACTTCAGCATCACTACACTTCCACTCTATTACACTTCATCATCCACAACTATATACTACTATTTGTTGCTTATTTGGTAAGTGCCTCACCTCTTTCCTTCATTCAGTTACTAACTTAGCTCTACTGTTCTCTATAGACTTTGCCCTATAGTTGGTGTAGTGGTATGGTTGTGGTAAGTAAGTCTAGTGTTGCTTTTTTGGGACTCAGTTACTAACTTGCTTTGTTTTTCTTTTACACTGTGTGCCATTATTGGTAAGTGTCATTACATATAGTTGATGTTGGTATATAAACTAGCAGTAGAGTACATATGTATCTATTGTAGTATGGATAATATATTACATTTCACTATTTTGATATGATTTAAGAAGCATGATCTGGATAATGATCTGGAGAAATCACCTCATCCTGTCTAGTCTGTACAGCTCTGTATAGCTCTGTATGGTGAGCCTGTGGACTCTGTAGAGTCTATACAGATAGGGGCTACTCTGTACAGGTCTGTGGAGGTCTGTATTACTAGGTACCTCTCTGTAGGGTCTGTGGGTCTGTGTAACCCTGCACAGCTTTGTAGAGACAGGTGCTGGTTTGCTGATGGTCAACATGGCACACATGGTCATACTGCGGACCGTGACAACAACGAGGATGAGGGTGGAGAGAGACAGTATCATGACATCCACAACACCACAACAAGACACTGCAAAGAAGACAACGCATCATGGTGTCTGCGACCCGACTGACCACAACCACAACCATAATGATGACAGTATGGTGACAGCAGTGCAACGGCAATATTGACAATGATGCTGTCAACGTTGGATCACGGCGACACAATGAGGACAGGAAGATGGTGTTGTGTCAGTGACACGGCGACAAGGAAATGTCAGAGTAGTGGTCAATGAATCGTTGATAGAAGTTGGCAAAACCAAGGAAAGAGCAGACGTCCTTGACCTTGGTGGAGGTGGACCAGGAGGCAATCCTGTCGAGTTTTACCGGGTCCATGGCCAAGACTCCAGGTTTGATGATCATATCAAGATATTCAACCTCAGCAGTGGCAAAGTTACATTTTTCAAGATGAAGGTGGAGGTCAAGTTCTTCCATTTGTTGGAGAACTCGCTTGGTGTGTTCTGTGTGGGAAGGATCATCAGAGGAGAAGATGAGGAGGTCATCCATGTACATGATGAGCCATCCTTCTGTGATCATGTCTCGGAAGGAGTCGTTCATGAATCTCTGGAAGGTGGAAGGGGAGTTATTCATTCTGAAGAACATGACTGTAGGTTCGAAAAGTCCTTTGTGAGTGATGAAGGCCCCTTTCCATTGGTCACCTTCTTTGATGCATACATTATTGTATCCCCATCGGATGTCAAACTTGGTAAAGATCCTAGCTCCTTTGAGTTTGTTGATGAGGTCAGAGACTAAGGGAAGGCGGTAGGCATCATGAGTAATGTGGAAATTTAGGTATTTGTAGTCCTGACAAGGGTGAAGTTTGCCATCCTTTTTCTTGACAAAGAAAAAAGAGGATGCTTGGGGGGATTTGGACAGTTGGATTTTCCTGCTACAAAGGTTCTCTTCAAGGAAGTCCTCAGTTGCTTCTGTTCATCAGGAGAGAGGGGGTAGATATTTTCTATCTTGGATATGAAAGTCTCATCTAGGTGGATATCATGATCATATGGGTGGGAGAAAAAAAGGTGTGCGGAGGCTGTTTCCGAGAATACAGAGGCAAATTGAGAGTATTCCAGGGGGAAGGTTATCTTGGGTTTCGCTTTCTCAGTTTTGATTGCTAGGTTAGTTGCTGTGGTGAGGCAAGAGATAAGGGTGGATCCCTTGGGAATGAACCTTGAACCACATCTCATGACTTGACAGAGTACTCGGTTTATGGTGGCTCTCTGGAGGAATTGTGGTTCGGTTTCAAATCCTAGGTAATCATAGAGTTTCGCGTCATGAGTGGCATGGACATTTATGTGTTGAGGGAGTTTTGATGGGAAGGGGGAAGGACAAGAGAAGTGGCTATCATGGCGTTGGGAATCTGCATCCTTCCAATTAATGATGGGGTTAGTGGCATGAAGCCAAGGAAGCCCCAAGATCATGTTCTTGTTTCTGCAGTCCATGATGTGAAAGATTACTTTCTGAGTAACTTCTTCGATGTCAACGAAGAGCGAGGTGGTGTAGCAGATGTCGCCCTTTTTATTGGTGGATTGGTTGATATTTTGGACTCGAATGGGTATAGGGAGGTGGTCTCTGGTGAGTTGGTTCCTTCGGACAAAGGCCCAATCTATACAGGAGAGTTCTGCCCTACTGCCAATGAGGGCAGAGGTTTCAACAACTTTAAGAGTGTGCGAGAGAGTCACAAGGCAAATAGGGATCTTTATTGTTTTGGATGAGGACAATATAAGTACAGGGGCATAGCTTACAATAGGAGATCCTTGCGTCGAACAAGGTCTCTTTTTTAAAAATCCAGGGTGCAGGAGGTTTTTCCTATGACAACTGCTTCATCTTCATCGTCCTCGATCTCCTCTAAAGTAGATAAATTTTCTTTGATTTTGGCAACTTTTCTGGTCATTTTGAATGAAGGGTGCAGGAGGCGGCGTTGTGACCTGGTTTCCTACAACGAAGGCAGAGTCCTTGTTTGAAGCAATGTTCCCTTTCTGCAGGAGTAAGTTTCTGGATATGGACTGCATTGACATCCATGGCATTGGGGTCTCGTTCCTTTTGGTTCGAAGAAGAAGAGTGGTGAAGTGCAAAGTGCAAAGTTGCTGGTGACTGAAGAACATCCTTTGTGTTGCTGTGAAGTGAGGTAGGCACAACATTTCTGGTCATTGATCTGCTGAGAATGTTTGTACCAGTTGTCGATCTTATCAGGTACCTTCTCCATGAGGTAGATCTTTTGGATACAGAGGGAGGAATTCCAGTAGAGAAATAGTGGCAAAGTGTCGCTTGCTCTGTTACTTTGGAGATAGCGACCTGGTTCTGGAACTGGAAGATGTATTGGGCTAAAGAGACAGAGTATTTTCCAGGGGATTTTTTGGTCATCCTCTGAGTAGTAAGCCATGCGAGAGCATTGGCTGCTGAGTTGGCGTGTTCAAAGGATCCTTGGAATTTTTCAAGGAAGTCTTTCCAAGATCCGAAAGAGGTATCTCTATCTGCAAGTTTCGCAGCGGTGAAGGTGTCTGCCCATGTGGAAGCTGTTCCTTCAAGTTCCTTCATGAAAGAGAAGGCGAAGCCAATCTTCTTATCATTGTCTTTGTAGATGTCAGAGTTAATAGTGAGGTAGTGCTGAACAGAGCGTAACCAGGGCATGGCTTTGTTGTGAGCTCCATTGAATGCTTCGGGTTGAGAGAGGCGGAGTTCTGTTGGTTTGCTACCCATGGTAGGAGGAATGGTGGGAAGGAAAACAGTAGGGATGGGGGGCGAAGGTGATGACAATGGAGAGGTGCAAGATCTGGGAATAGAGACACTGGTAGAGAACTGGTGGGAAAGGTCTGTGGCTAGGGTGACTGTGGTGTTCTCTTCTTCGAGAGAGAGGAGAAGAAGGTCAAGTTCTAGGGGTTCTTTGTTGCTGGAGGTGCAAGGTAGGGACTCTAGTGACTCTGAGGCAGTAGTTACTTCTCTCCAAGAGGAGGAGGCTAAGGGGTGTGGAGGCTGAGGTGAGACAAGTAGGTTTCGAGGGGTGAAGGGAGGAGGGGTGTTCCTTCTCTCAAGTCTAAGATAAGGGGGGAGCCTAGGAGGAATAGTGGAAGTGGTTCACAGTGATAGTGACCGTGAGGAGTTGGGCACAGAGCGATGTATTTTGAGTAGCTCTAGCTTAGGTTACAGAACAGCGAGACAGAGAGTATAAGTACTACATGATGGAAGATGATAGGATCACATGTAAGGTGAGTTGTCATCCGCAATATGGATGAGTCATAGAAGCTACAGATGACTGTGATCTACAGTAAGTGAAAGATAAGAGATAGGCATCAGTCAAGGACAATGAGTAACGCTTACATCAGCAAACCAACCTTTTTGCTTTATAGAGACTACAAAGTACCTTTGCACCGACAGGTATTTACAGACTTGTACAGTCTGTTACCCTTTTTGGCATGTTGATTAGTCTTTGATTAGTAACCATTGTACAGATTAAATAGATTCTACAAAGACTATAGACCTATACAGACAAATTCTGTACATACTGTACAGACTAGTGGCTGTGTATCACTCTATCTGTAATCAAGTCTAAGAATATTTGTTGATATTTTTTACAGGTATACAGAGACCACAGAGAATACAAACTGCACAGAGATGTGGCTGTGTTACTTCTAACCAATATCTTCACCAATATCCCTAACCCCTTCTAACATTGTTTTGCCTCCTAACCAAATCTAACCAATGTCTTCACCAATATTCCTAACCCCACTCCTCCTAACCAGATTTAAACAATGTCTTCACCAATATCCCTAACCCCCCTATCATTGTTTTGCCTCCTAACCAGTCCTTACTAATATATGTGCTAATATTCCTAATCCAGACTAACATTATGTTGCCTCCTAACCAGTATCTTTACCTCCTAACCAAGACTAAGGAATGTTTTGTCTCAACCCAGACTAACAAAAGATTCCTTGATTGACTTCCATAATCACTGATTTTTTCTGATTTTTTCTACCGCTTATTTAGTTCACAGAAGCTAATCTATGTTTTATCACCATAAATCCCAAAAATGGCTATATCTCAGCGGTGTGATGTCCAATCCTGGTGATCTAATACTGGGATATGGATTATGTGATCAATCACAATTTCTTCAAAAATGACATCTGATACTCCAATGGTTCACCTGGCTCTGCACCAAATCACATGATCCATGATTTATATACAAGGTATTCATCTACTCTACCTCCGATATAGCCAATACTAAGCACATAATTCCCACAGTACAGCTTTGTAAACTACATTCTTGGTCAATATCTGCTTAGTGCTGGGTTAGGACTCGATTAGCATTCCTGCCTTCATAGTTCTGGTTAGGGTGCTCAAAAATGCTTTGTTAGTGTATGGTTAGGATTACTGCTTTGTTAATTGGGGTTAGTGTGCCTGGACAAGCTTGGTTAGTGTCTAGTTAGGAGTCATATCTGGTGATGTCTGATTAGTGTGCCTAGTCTCTTAGTTAGTGTCTGGTTAGGAGTCCTACCTTGTTATGCCTGGTTAGGATTCATGCTTTGTTATGTCTGGTTAATGTGCCTAGTCATGCTTGGTTAGTGTTTGGTTAGGATTTGTCATGCTTGGTTAATTGGGGTTAGGATTCCTGCTTTGTTATGTCTGGTTAGTGTGTTTGGTCTTGATTGGTTAGTATCTGGTTAGGATTCCTGCTTTGTCATGTCTGGGGAGTGTGCTTGGTCATGTATAGTTAGTGTCTGGTTAGTGTGCCTGGTCATCTGTAGCAAGATGTGTAGCCAAATGTGTCAAGCAATGTAGCAGAAAGACTTAGCAGAATTTGTATTGTGTTGCTGACATAACTTGCCATATTTGTGTTGTGTTGCTTACAAATTGTAAAATTTCGAAGTCAGCAGCCACCAGGTATATAAACCCAGCACTCTTCAATTTTAACTTCCACACTCTTTCTTCCCTCAACCACTACCATCCCTTTTCACCACCACAACACTTGAACACCACAACACTTCCACTCTATTACATTTCATCATCCACAACTGTATACTACTATTTGTTGCTTATTTGGTAAGTGCCTCACACCTTTTCTTCATTTAGTTACTAACTTAGCTCCACTTTTCTCTATCGACTTTGCACTATGGTTGGTGTGGTGGTATGGTTGTGGTAAGTAAGTCTAGTGTTGTTTTTTTGGGACTCAGTTGCTGATTGACTTTCTTTGTTTTTTGTCTTCAAGTCTGGGACTACATTATGGTGCTGCATGCCATACTTGGTTATGCTCATGGCAAAGGCGACGACAGAGCAGCTACAAGACACAAGTTAGCAAAAAATGCAAAGAAAAAAAGAACAAGAAATGAAAGAATAGGACATTTGTGTGGTTCTACTAAATAACTTTAAGTGTATTTCATTGCCGATGTTACAGCTGGCCCGGGTAGGGTCGGATGTAGACTTGGAGGACTAAGGCTAAGACAAAAGATTGGCTGAGCAAGCGTAACACTTGGCAAGACCCTAAGACTAAGTGTTCTACGAGGAGGAACTCACGAAGAGTCACGTCACTCAAGGACTAAGAACTAAGGACACACCCAAGAGGGCAGATGATTGAAGGGACTTGAGGGTTTGCTGAGAACCAGGTGATATTCCAAGTAGCTCTAGCTTGGGGTTTATAAACAACAAGACTGTCCTTAAGTACTAAAGAGATGGAACATGATGGAATCACAAGGAAGGAACGCATCATCCGCAGTAAGGATGAGTAAGAAGCTGCGGAGGATTAATCATACATGACAGATGGATGATGAAGCAAAGGCGTCATCATGAGTCAGAGAATGCATGATGACAGATAGCTGATAAAGCAACGATGTCATCATGAGTCAGAAGATAAGAACAAAGATAGGGATAACTCAGAGAAGAGAATGTTGGATCATCAGTGATGTGAAACAAGATGGAAAATCACCTGAGATCTATGATACAAAGTGAAGACAAAGTAGAGGTGATAAGCAGAGCAAAAAAAAAGAGAGAAAAGACATAGTGCAAATTCCGGAGACAGTTGTAACATTACCCCCCTTGTAGCCTTGGAGTCACCGATCCAAGCTTTAGTAGTCAATCCCCATCCAAGAGTATTCACCATACATGTTGGCATCTGCCTCGCCATTGTAAATGTTCTCTTGGTCGTAATCATAGTTTGGAGATGGAGAGTGACCAACGAGGGGAGGATGGATAGGAGGAGGGCAAGCACAACGAGATGAGGTAGATCCTCAAGGAGGATGAAAAGGTCTGGCGTGACCTCGGCCAGATTGTACGGAGCGATAAGAGGAGTGAGAAGAGGACAAGGATGAGGAAGAGGCAGAGGCAGAGGGTCATGGAGCGCGCCGCCTAAGGGGACAAGCTCCTTGTGGGTGTCCGGAAGCAGTTCTGAGGTAGAGGAGACACTTGTAGTGAGGGCAATCAATGCAGATGTGGCTAAGACATCTGCATGCGAAGCAGGCTTTTGGTAAAACCTGTGAGTTCAATCCACTGGAAGGTTGAGTTCCCTATCGAGTCTTGCTTCTGCCGAATTCATGATGGCTTCCTCTTGGGCATTCGATGGAAGGAAGGATGCCAAGGGGGTTGATACGAGAGAGGGGGAGGGGGGAGGAGAGTGATAGGCAGGATGCCAAGGGGGTCGATACGAGAGAGGGGGAGGGGGGAGGAGAGTGATAGGCAGGATCAATGTTTTCCAGATGCTCCTCGTCGTTGCTGGTCACCAAGACCGAATTGTGGACCACCTCTATGGCGTCTACAGCTGCCTTGATTTCCTTAGACTCTAGAGGGGAGGGTGGGGGTAGGGAAGAGATGAAAAGGGGAGGGGTTTCTGCGGGAAAAGGGAGGGTTGCCTGTGGGCTGACTGCTTCTATTTCCGCAGGGATGTGAACGTGGAGAGGGGAACGAGGAAGGCCAGGAGGGGAGGAGGGAATAGTAAAAGAGGGAGAATAAAGGGTCATCTCAGCCAGAAAGCAATCGAGGTTGGTGATGAACTCAGTCATTCTGAGCTGATGCATGGTGGAGAGGAGGTGTTTATTGATCGCTTTGTGAATGAGGGCGATCTGGGAGGAGAGAAAGGCTGCATGCGAGTCGGATGAATTTTTTAAATTGGAAGCGATGCCTCCAAGGCAAGAGGCATGGACGTAAGCATTATACAGAGAGTGAAGAGGGGATTTGACGTCCGCATAGGCATAGATATCCTTGATATAGCAAGCATCTTATAGATAGAGGTGAAGTTTTTGCAAATCCTCAGGAAAGGCGTCATCAGTCCTTAGCTTCTTAGCATAGAGTGGAACATTGATGACTTGTATATGATGGACATTAGAACGAGCTGGGAGAGAAGGAGAATCGATGTGCCAAGGGATAACGGGTTTGTTGTCTAGACCCTGGGTAGTGGAAGAGGATGGAGGAGACTCGAGATCACTCAGACCCAGAGGTTTTCCACTAAGAGGGCTAGGGAGATGACTTCGAGCCAAATGACTGGTAGGAGAAAGAGAATTACGAAGAGAAGGAGGTGGGGAAAGAGAAATGGAAGATACAGAAGAAATAGAGTCAGAGGGAACATAGCTAGACATTTTGTGGAGCGGCGAAGGGATGGTATTTAGGATGAAGGGTTTGTTTTTGGAAATGTGATCCTATCTCTGTTCTTATCTTCTGACTCATGATGACACCTTTGCTTCATCATCCATCTGTCATGTATGATTAATCCTCCGCAGCTTCTTACTCATCCTTGTTGCAGATGACGCATTCCTTCTTTGTGACTCCATCATGTTCCATCTCTTTAGTACTTAAGGACAGTCTTGTCATTTGTAAACCCTAAGCTAGAGCTACTTGGAATATCACCCAGTTCTCAGCCAACCTTCAAGTCCCTTTGTCCCTCACTCCCTTCGATCCTCTGCCCTCTTGAGTGTGTCCTTAGTCCTTAGTCCTCAAGTGACGTGACTCTTCATGAGCTCCTCCTCAATAAGTACACTTAGTCTTAGAGTCTTGCCAAGTGTTATGCTTGCTCGGCCAATCCTTCGTCTTAGCCTTCACCCTCTAAGTCTACATCCGACCCTATTTGGGCCAGCTGTAACAGTAGGTCTTGACCTCTTGGTTGACACGTTCAGTTTCTCCATCGGTTTGAGGATGATAAGCGGTAGATAAGGAGAGGTTGTATCTGAGGACCTTTCTGAGTTCTCTAGCGAAAGAAGAGGCAAACTGTGGGCCTCGATCAGATATAATCTTGTCATATAGTCCAAAGCGTTTGTAGACTTTATGACAGAAAAGAGTGGTGATTCCTTCGGCAGTGATGGTTTTCTTGGTAGGATAGAGGATCACCCTCTTTGTAAGCCCGTGGTCGACCACGACCAACAAGGAGTCAAAGCCAGAGGAAGAGGGGAGGTTGGTGATAAGATTGCAAGAGATCTGCTGGAAGGGATGAGAGGAGGTGGACTTAATCAGGGTGAGGGGAGGGACAGTCGGGTGGGTGTTTGCCTTGCATTGCTGGCAAAGGGAATAACCTTCAACGTATTTACGAACAAAATGTGCAAGGCCCAGCCACCAATACTCGGTGGCGACAAGCTGGCGGATCTTAAGATAGCCAGGGTGATCAGCAAAGGGATGGTCATGGGAATGAGCGACGTCGTCATAGCAAAAAGAACCAGAATCAGGGATATAAACATGGTTTTGGTAGGTGAGGAGACCACCATCAACCTGCCAGTCGGAGAGACAAGAGTGGAAGGCAGGGGGAATAGTGCCATCGAGGGCTTGGAGGGTATTGCAGACGAGGATATTGTCACCAGAGGCAGAGAAAATGAGATCACATAGGGTGGTATCAATGACTCGGACGAAGAGAGATGGGGGAAGGAGGGTTACATCTTCATTGTCAGAGGAGATGGAGAGTTTATTGGGCTAGCGAGACAGGGTGTCAGGTCCAGCGAGTGCAGATCCGGGGACATGAGTGATTTTAAGGTTGAAGTCAGTGAGGTCAAGAAGCTAGCGAGCCTGATGATGGTTCAAATGTTGGGGACTATGGAAGAAGGTGAGGTTCTTGTGGTCTGTAAAAACCTGGATGGAGAAAGGGGAACCATGAAGGTATTGACGCCAGGCTTTGAGGGTGTGAATGATGGCAAGGAATTCCTGATCATAGATGTCATAATTGCATTTTTCAGGGATGAAGGATTGGGAGAGATAAGAACATGGGTGCCAATCGCTGTTGGAGTCAGTTTGGAGAAGGATTGCCCCAGTAGCGTCACGAGAGGCATCGGTGGCAATGGCAAATGGGGCGGAGAGATCAGGAAGATGGAGGACTGGTTCCAGGAAGCAATTCCGTCTCATTTGATGGGGTCCATGGCAAGAGTACCAGGTTTGACAATCATCCCGAGGTATTCGACTTCAGCAGTAGCAAAGGTACATTTCTCGAGATGAAGATGGAGGTCCAACTCCGTCATCTGCTGGAGGATGCGCTTGGTATGCTTGGAATGAGTAGCTTCGTCAGGGGAGAAGATCAGGAGATCATCCATGTAAATCACGAGCCATCCTTCGGCAATCATGTTGTGGAAGGAGTCATTCATGAATCACTGAAAAGTTGAGGGGGAGTTATTCATGCCAAAGAACATGACCGTAGGTTCAAAGAGGCCTTTATGAGTGATGAAGGTGCCTTTCCATTGATCTCCGTCCTTGATGCGGACATTGTTATAGCCCCATCAAATGTCAAATTTGGTGAAGACCCTTGCTCCTTTGAGTTTATCAATGAGGTCCGAGACAAGGAAAGAGGGTAGGTGTCGCAAGTGGTATGGGACTTTAGGTATTGATAGTCCTGACAGGGGCGAAGTTTACCATTTTTTTTCTTCACGAAGAAGAACAAAGAGGCTTGAGGGGATTTGGAAGGTCTAATTTTTCCGCTCTGAAGGTTCTCTTCCAGGAAGGCTTCTGTGGCCTTCTGTTTGTCAGGTGAGAGGGGGTATACCTTTTCTATTTTAGGGACAAAGGTATCGTCGAGGTTTATTGCATGATCATAGAAACGAGCCTGAGGGTGGAAGGTGCAAAAAAGCTTCTTCGGAGAAGACAGATGAGAAAGCAGCATATTCTGGGGGGAAGGGTGGCCTTGGGTTTGGATTTCTCCACTTCAACTGCAAGATTGGTAGCAGTGGTGAGGTGAGCGACTAAGGGGGATCCTTTAGGAATAAAACGAGAACCACATCTCACTACTCAGCAAAGGACCCTGTTAACAGTAGCTCTTTCGAGGAATTGGGACTCAGTCTCAAACCCGAGGAAACAATAGAGCTTTCTGTCATGAATGGGGTGGACTTCGACGTGGTGGGGTGGTTTGGTTTTCAAGGGGGTATTCGGAGTTGGTTGAGGGAAGTGGGCATTGTGTCATTCGAGATCAGTGATGTGTAGGTGGTATAAATCTGCGGATTGGTCTACGGACTCTGAGATGGTGAGAGTTTGTCTATCCCAGTCGATGGCAGGGTTAGCGTTCCTAAGCCAAGGAAGACCTAGGATGACGTTCTCATTTCCGCAGTCCATGACGTGGAAGGAGACCTTTTGGTTAACCTTTCTGATATCAATGAAGAGGATGGTGGAGAAGAGAATATCCCCTTTTCTTTCCGCACTGCTGTCGATCAGAGCAGAGGTATCAACAACTTTCAGGGAGTGCGAGGGGGTCACTAGTGAGATGGGGATCTTCATTGCTTTGGACGAAGAGGATACTAGTACAGGTGCATACGTAGCAGTAGGAGAACCTTGCATCGAACGAGGTCTCCTTTTCAAAAATCCAGAGAGAAAGAGGCTTTTCCTACAACCTTTTCATTGTTATCATCATCCTCAATCTCTTCTAGTTTTGGCAAGTCCTCTTCTTCAGCCTTAGTGACCTTCCTGGTTGCTTCTTTGAGTGAAGAGAGGTTGGTTGAGAATGTGGAACAGGAGGCGGCATTGTGTCCCGCCTTGCTGTAGTGAAGGCAGAGTCCCTGTTTGAAACATCACTCTCTCTCCAGGGGGGTAAGTTTAGGAATGCAACAGCATCAACATCCATGGCATTAGGGTCTCGTTCCTTGGTAGAGGTGGAGTGGGTAGGGGTGAAAGGGTTGACGAAGGAATGTCCTTTGTGCTGCTGGGAGGTAAGGAAAGCTCGACATTGTTAGTTGCCGATTCTCTGAGTGTGAAAGTACAATTCCGTGATCATGGTGGGGACTTTCTCCATGAGGTAGATCTTTCCTCATAAGGAAAGAGGGATGCCTGAGGAGAAGTAGTGGTAAAGGGTAGATTCATCGATCACCTTGGAAGTGGCGACGTTGCTCTGAAATTGGGAGATGTATTCAGCAAGGAACATAGAGTACTTCCCAGGAGACTTCTCGATTATCCTCTGGATAGTTAGCCAGGTGAGGGCATTGGCTGCAGAATTGGAGTGTTCAAAGCTTGCTTTGAACTCCTTGATGTTGTCCGCCCAACTTCAAGGGCGTAGCAGACCTTTCTGTTGTCTGTGTTGTAGATTTCCTTGTTGATAAGCAGGTACCTGGATATTGATTGTAACCAAGGCAGAGTGTTTTTGTGATTGCCATCATAGGATTCTGGGGGGGATATGCAAAGTTCGATGGGTTTGGACATAGTGGTAGAAGGAGATCGGGGTCTGGATACTAGGATGGGGCTCTGAGAAGCGAAGATGTTTCCGCTAGGGGTGTAAGGGGAAAGGAAATGGGAAGTGGGGGCTCGAGGGAAGACTAAGCTAGATGAGAGCTGGTGGGCGAGTTCTGTATTGAGGGAAAGGGTTTCTTCCTGTTCTTCATTGGATAGAAGGGGAAGGTCTAAGTCTGTCTTGTTCTCATCACTAGAGCATTGAGGAGAGACATCTGGGGAGTCAGGGACTGAGGTTTCTCCTCTCCAAGAAGAGGTGGACAAAGAGTGCTGATGGAACAAAGTGGCTAAAGGGTTTCTAGGGATGGAGGGGATGTTCTGCTCCGGTCTTTGGTAGGATGTTTAATATGTGATGGTGGGAGCGGTTCACAGCGATAGTGACTGCAGAGAAAAGCTAGAGCTTTTGTTACAGCTGGCCTGGATAGGGTCAGATGTAGACTTGGAGAACTAAGGCAAAGACGAAGGATTGGCTGAGCAAGTGTAATGCTTGGCGAGACCCTAAGACTAAGTATTCTACGAGGAGGAACTCATGAAGAGTCACGTCACTCAAAGACTAAGGACTAAGGACACACCCAAGAGGGCAGAGGATCAAAGGGACTCGAGGGTTTGCTGAGAACCAGATGATATTCCAAGTAGCTCTAGCCTGGGGTTTACAAATGACAAGACTGTCCTTAAGTACTAAAGAGATGGAATGTGATGGAATCACAAAGAAGGAATGCGTCATCCGCAGTAAGGATGAGTAAGAAGCTGCAGAGGATTAATCATACATGACAGATGGATGATGAAGCAAAGGCGTCATCATGAGTCAGAGAATGCATGATGACAGATAGCTAATGAAGCAATGATGTCATCATGAGTCAGAAGATAAGAACAAAGATAGGGATAACTCAGAGAGGAGAATGTTGGATTATCGGCGATGTGAAACAAGATGGAAAATCGCCTGAGATCTATGATACAAAGTGAAGACAAAGTAGAGGCGATAAGCAAAAAGAGAGAGAGAGAGACATAGTGTGAATTCTGGAGACAGTCGTAACAGCCGAGCCCAGCGCTATTGGCCCAGGCAATACTTCCTTGTAATGGGTATCGAGGTAGCAAGTCTTGATTGTGTGCACAGTACCCTTCCAAGGGAACTAAGAGAACAGTAGGAGATACTCACTGTTTAGACCGAAGGTAACGAACAAAGGTTAGAAGGTAGTTGCAAGAGTAAGGACTCGAGCAAGTAGCTTAGAGTGAGAGTGAGATGGAAGAATGAGTAGAAAACTTGTTATTATCCTAGAGCGATAGCTCCAGGTTTATATATGATACAGAGATGTTTGTATCTATGTACGTATTCTCCTGTATAAGGGAAATAGAGATAGAACTCTATGGAAGGTCATGGAAGGATGATGAAGATATGAGTCATCCACAGTAAGATACTGCTATCGTCCAATGGCGTTAAAGCCTTATCTAAGTGATGAGTAATATACATAGTGTAAGTAAAGATAAGTGAGATAAGTGATAAGTGAGTCATACTGGGTGACTAGTCAGTAACATCAGAGTAATGCTACTAGGAATCATGGTATGGAAACGAAATGAATCCATGATTCTCAACAACGGGCACATAGCATGATATTAAATGTCACAGAGATAAGTAGTTGTGCTGTGACCATTGCTAAGCGTTCTAAGCTGTTCCATTCCTGTAATGGACAAGTCCAAGTCTAAGTCCAAGTCTGAGAGCCCTACGACTCCTCCCTTGACTGACTACTAAACGTGGTCATACCAGGGGACTTTGGTTACCATCCCGGGTCCAGGATGGACTGACAAATCTGAAAACAATGATCATGATCCCCCGCCCCAAGTTCCCGATTGGACTGAATATCCTGGTAAGTGTCTCGATCTTCCCTATGTCATTTGTTTGCTCATCCTCTGTAGTTTGTTTATGCATGCTCATCAATGACTTAGCTACCAAATGGTGGTTAGTATCCCTCGATTGTGGTATCCTTGTGGCCAAGCAGACTATCACTGGCTACTACTCCCTGGACCGGCTTGCTGCATCAGGGAAACCCTCCCCTGGATAATTGCTGGAAATACTTAATAATTCCATGTAATTCCAATATTTTGCAACATTTTGGGTCGTTTTGCACTATTTCACGAATTTCCTTGAAATTCCTAGCCCTCTCTGAAAATATCTATGATTTCCATATATTTGCAGTAATTAGTGGGCTATTTGATGCCAAAAGGTAATGTCATTCACCGTATATATGTGAAGGTTTTCAAGCTAATTGGATATCATCTTCAAATGATAGTATAAAATCCACGACAATATATTAGATAAAATCATACAATTCACACCTATTCACTGAAATGATACTAGATTGCAAGCGCATTGTACTGTGACTCTGCAGTAAAAAAGGCACATTCGACGGCTTTCATGATGACAAGGTTCATGAAAGGTTTGGACATGTCAAATCTGCTTTCAGTAGTCCATGGGTATATGAACACATTGTTGCTGTGTAAGTTTGTGTTGTGTTGATATGATTTCGTGGGTAAGCTGAGTACACCAGGGACAACAAGTGATATAGCCTTCTTGAAGTTGCTTCTGTAAAGTGCAAGATAGTGTGAAACCTAGTAAAGTATAATCAGCAGACGTGCTCTAGAAGACTGGAACCAGTAAAACCATACATAATCCTGCAGTGGCTCGATATAGAGCGTCTTGAAGCCCTCCTCTAGATGGTGCGGAATGTCATATTCACCGTCATAGCCGTTGGTCTCTGCACTCTTGATAAGCGCATAGATAGCTACAGTATATCTTCTAGTCCACGAGTACTAAACGGAGTGGACATGCTCAGCAATGAATCATTTGACATTTTTAACAGTGTTTCCATGTCGTCGATTGTGGAGTTCTGTTCCTTCAAGCCGATTACTGCCGTCTTCTTGCTTTTCATGTATATACTGAGGTGTGTGCAAGGCTTCCACAGGATCACATCTGAGGCTTCAGTAGACTGTCCAACATCTTCCATCTTGTGTTACGTCTGACAACCACTTCGAAGCTCTTGGAGCTTTCCCCTTGGATGGTTTCATGACTGGAATAGCTTTGGGCGCACAAATGACTGGTCACTGTAAAAAAGAAACGGTAAGCAGATATTCATGTCTTAGTTTTGAAGTACCTCTTGTTCAAGCTTTAACTCTCGGTTAGTTTTCTTTTTCAACGATACAATAGGTTCGCTGAAATGAGACCGCTGGGCGTCCAACTCATCAAAATCATTTTCGAAGTTGAAGTCAGACATGGGAGGACCAGGCTCCAGTGCAAAGTCGGATGATGGAGTAAATGAACGTTGGAGTTTAGAGGAGTATTCCGAAGAGGTTGACAGATGGACACTGTGGCGATAGGGTGTGGATAAGCTTTCTGAAGGGGTTGATGGACGAGATACAGATTTGACACAGTGATACGCCTTCTGAGTGGTGATTATACGAGCAACCTGGGTGATCATTCTGAGTATCTGCTGTTGATCATGAACAATTTTTCAATGAACCTCAGCTTTCAAAACGTTAGCAGGTACATCATCACAATTGTCCTCCACACTGCTCACCTTACCCGTCACCTCATCCGTCTCATCTCCACCCTGGGCTGCTTCTTCTTCACCGTTGTCATTGTAACAAAGATCCTCATCTCCAGAGTCATTAACATTGATCCTAGGTGCGCGATGGTGGATTTGACTTGCTTTTCCACATTTAGAAGAATTTCCATAACTCAAAACAGCTGAGACAAATGTTATTCATGATCAATGTCTCTCGAAAAACATACCTGGTTTGAACTTCTTGTATTTGAGCTCGACTGACCCAGTGCGCTTTCTTTTTTCAGGGTGTTTGTCAAGGCGCTGCGCACTCTCAACAACGGATAAACCCATGATGGGTGTATTCTTTTTGGGCTTCCATTTTGGCTTTAGTGCTGCCCAGGCTAAAGTGATAGTCGGTGAGTTGCAACAAGGTTTGTTTAAATAACTGACGTGGATGTTCCAGCACTGCAGATTTAGAAACACAAGATGCTATAGTAAACCAAGTGAGTTCACAGAGGCATTCTATGTTATAGCTGGCCTGGATAGGGTTGGATGTAGACTTGGAGGGCGAAGGCTAAGACAAAGGATTGGCCGAGCAAGCATAACGCTTGGTGAGACCCGAAGACTAAGCATGAAGAGTCATGTCATTCGAGGACTAAGGACTAAGGACACACCCAAGAGGGCAGAGGATCAAAAGGACTGAGGGACGAAGTGACTCGAAGGTGGGCTGAGAACTGGGTGATATTCCAAGTAGCTCTAGCTTAGGATTTACAAGTGACAAGACAGTCCTTAAGTACTAAAGAGATGAAATGTGATGGAATCACGAAGAAGGGATGCGTCATCTGCAGTATGGATGAGTAAGAAGCTGCGGAGGATTAATCATACATGACAGATGGATGATGAAGCAAAGGCATCATCATGAGTCAGAGGAAGAATGATGACAGATAGCTGATGAAGCAACAACGTCATCATGAGTCAGAAGATAAGAATAGAGATAGGGATAACTCGGAGAGGAGAATGTCGGATCATCGGCGATGTGAAACAAGACGAGAAGTCGCCAGAGATCTATGATACAAGGTAAAGACAAAGTAAAGACGACAAGCAAAGTAGAGAGAGAGAGAAAAGAGACATAGAGAGAGCTCAGGAGACAGTCGTAACATTGTATCAATTGAGCCACTGACTGCAATTGCCACTACAACCACTAGAAAGGGGTAGCTGGTTTTGGGATTCTTTGGTCGCTTGTGATTGACCTTGATCAGTAGCCAAAAGTCTCCCGGATCATTTAGAGGTGCGTTGCATGGTATGTCAATGAGTGTCGACTCGGATGTTTGCTGACACAGTAAGATGGTGAGTTGCAGAGAAGAAGAAGAAAAACAAGAAGAAAAATGTGTTGAGGTAAAGAAATAAAGTGTTGAGGAATGTTGAGAAATAAGAGATGGGTTACGGTTGAGGGATAAAACAACAAAGGTAAAAGTGGTGAGTCAAAATTTGAATCAAGCAACTTACTATTAGCAAATCCACAAGTGTTCAATTTTTTTTTACCCAGCTCTTCTGAATCACTCATAAAATTCAATTCAATCATGTTATTTCTATGTAGTGGTTGTCAATGAAACTTTGCTCGTCGAAAGGGATTTACACAGCACCTTCACAAATCACAATGGCCCAGCTGCATTGCAGTCCATCAAGCATTTCGTAACAGTTCTAGTCGACCACCAGAAGACTTGGATTCAAGTTCGGATTCATCTGAGTAAGTCAGTTACTATCTCAACTATTTGCTCAATATGATATTGGCCTCAGAATTGAATACGACAATGACAATAAACTGACTTACTCTGAAGACACTGGAAATATCCCAGACAACAAATCAGATGATGGTCAGCTCCTCGTCGATCTTTCTGGGGCTCACAATGCTCGAGTCAATGAAGCAGACGACGAGCTTGAACCTGGTGAGCCAGACGCTGACTTGGACAATGGCCTAGGCCCAGAAAATGGACTAGGGGACGTCTTGGACAGTGGTGACCACGGAAACGACCCAGATAACAACATGAACAACGTACCAAATGACGTACCAAATGGAATGGTGGTAGACATGGTGGACGAGGATGACATTCCCCCTAATGTCTATGTTGATCAGTTTGGTGGTCGGAGTGGAGAGATCATCATTGTGATACCTGGGCATGGTAATTCAAAATATCACGAATATAAGAATGAGCTTGATGGAAATGACAACTCATGGGCTCCGTTTACATTGTGGATCGACTGGGAGGTGGCACAATGGGCAAAATTGTGTGGGCCTGGTTCCACCGCATTTTCAGAATTGCTGGCGATTCCCGAAGTAAGTGATCGTGATGTGTAAAGATAAATTTGACCCAGTTACTGTGACCCCCAGGTATGCAAAAAACTTGGCCTCTCCTACAAGACTGTGACCCAGTTGAATGGGATTATCGATATGCTGCCCAGCCCACGACCAGAATTCGTCAATCATCAGGTGGAGGTTTCTGGTGAAATCTTTGATTTCTTTGTGCGTGATATCATCAAGTGCATTCGGGCACTGATTGGTGATCCTGAGCATGCGCAGTACCTTGCATTTGCACCCGAGCGTCACTACACAGATGCAGATAAAACGAATAAGGTATATCACAAAATGCAAAGTGGGAAATGGTGGTGGAGTACGCAAGTAAGCAAGTCATTCAGAATGACTAGGTCATACACTTACAATAGGGCACAACTTCAAGGCTGAATTAGAGCAATGAAAACCGGGTCTAACCATTATACCAATCATACTATCATTGGACAAAACCCAACTGACGCACTTCTGCAACAAAACTGCCTATCCTGTGTATCTCACTATTGGGAACCTGCCAAAGTCAATCCGTCGAAAGCCATCACACCACAGACAGATTCTCCTGGCCTATCTCCCAACAGCCCGACTGACAAATGTATCTAATAAGTCAGCACACCGTCGGATCATGGCAAATTTGTTTCACGAATGCCTTGGTCATATTGTTGCGCCACTCCGAGACACTGGCATTGATGGTATTGACATAGTGACTGGGGATGGTGTACATTGCCGAGGCCATCCGATCCTTGCAAGCTATGTCAGCGATTATCTGGAGCAATGCTTTATCATCAGCAAACCAGCCTTTTTGACCTTTGCACCATCCAGATGTCCTAGCTTGTGACAGAATCCTCCAGTTTTCCACAGCCACTCCAGGTCTCTCCAGCTCCCCCAGATACACAGCCACATAATGACACAGCCACTCACAGACTGCCCCAGCTCTCTCCAGCTACTCCAGCTCTCTCCAGCTACTCCAGCTCTTCCTAGCTCTCCCAGCTTTGTTATGACCAGGCATACCAACCAGAACTAAGAAAGCAGGAATTCTAACCTGGACTAACCAATGTCTTTGCCAATATCCCTAACCCCCCCTAACATTGTGTTGCCTCCTAACCAGATCTAACCAATGTCTTTGCCAATATCTCTAACCCCCTCTAACATTGTATTACCTCCTAACCAGATCTAACCAATGTCTTTGCCAATATCCCTAACCCTCCCTAACATTGTGTTGCCTCCTAACCAGATCTAACCAATGTCTTTGCCAATATCCCTAATCTCCCCTAACATTGTTTTGCATCCTAATCAAGTCTAACCAGTGCTTTGCCAATTTTCCTAACCCAGACTAACACTGTTTTGCCTTCTAACCAAGTCTAACCAGTGCTTTGCCAATATTCCTAACCCAGACTAACATTGTATTGCCTCCTAACCAGGACTAACCAATCTTTGCCTCCTAACCCAGATTAAACAATATAAGAATTCCTGTGTTATGCCTGGTTAGGATTCATGCTTTGTTATGTCTGGTTAGTGTGCCTG